>CAJHUC010003125.1:0-35090 GCA_905146915.1 Ostreobium quekettii | reverse complement strand
GAGTTGAATATACGGATTAGTGGAAATGGACCATTTATATGGGTTGCTTATTTCTTATAGATATTCCTAGCCTGTTTGTTTGCCTTATTCCCCTTAGAAATGACTATTCTATGGTTAGCGGTAATCCTTGTACTTGAGGACCGGCCAAGGGGATTGGCCTGGCTGGGAATAGTGACCCAGGGGGTCCGAATAGGTACGGTGAGCTGATATTGGGTATGTGATATTGTTGTGTATTACTGGTGTCTATACTTTACGGGTGGTTGGTTATGATTGGACCAATCACTGGAGAGTAAAGGGGGTTGGTCTGCCCCCTGTGTCTGTAATCGCTTGGTTCCTGCTCCTGCGCCCACGGGCCGCGAGGCCGGGCAGCTACGCCGCACGGCTCGGGCCGGGGCGTCCCGTTGTGTGACCATACCCCCGCACGGCAGGCCCGTCGGACGCGTTCCAGGGCCCACCAATCTTGAGCGAGCGCGGCGTCCGAGGGTCCCGGCGGACCAAGGGCCGGTAGCGGCACGGAGTGCGTCTGGCGGCCCGAGGCAGAAAAAGGACGGAGCAGGCTGGCGTGGAATTAACCCCGGCCCCCGCGCAACATTGGTTTCGGAGCCTCCCGGCGGACCGGGGAGCCGAGGGGGATACGCAACGGGAAAGAGTCGACGCCACCACCATTGCATCGTGGTGGGGCGTACCGCGAAGGAATCGCAAGATGCAAGCGCTGGTGGCCACCCTGCTGGGTGAATCACCAAGGGCCGCGCTTGCAGGAGGCCCGAGGAAGCGACAGAACGGGCAGATGCACCACTACTGGGTGCGGGGAACCCGGTGGAGCAGCGGGAATTGAACCCGCTCGGTGGCGATCTCGTAGGGGCGCCACCGACTCATGCAAGATGGAGGGCGAGAATGACGAAGATGGCACGGTGGCCTCGCGGATGGAAGGCCAAAGAGAAGACATGGAAGCGCTGGAGGAGATCCAAGTTTCGGGGGACACGAGGAGGCGCTGCAGATCCAAGGAGCGAAATGGAAGCTACGGAGGTCAACGGGCCGTTGGACGGCCGGCGACGGCGATGAAAGGTGCGGCCGGGTGCTTACAACGAGGCAGCACCACGGCCTGGTTGCTGTCCGCGGAAAGGAACCGGCGCCCTGTTTGATTGTGCGGTGGGGGCGCCGGTAAGAGGAAGTGATCGGGCGGAGTCCGGTGCCCGCGGGGCTGGCGGAGCCTTTTGGCTTGAATGCGCTGGAAATGGCGAGTGGAGACGTGAATGGACGTGCAAAGCGGGGCTGGATCTTGGCCAGCCCTGGAGTCGGAGGCAGCCGTTGGGCTGCGGTGCAATGGAGCACCGGCGAGTGGCGTGGATCGCCGACGGAGTGGGCTCGGAGGTGGGCCATTCGCGGGGGCCCGTTTGAATGCGCCGGCGGTGGAGGCCGGAGGTGTGAATGGCGCGGGAAATGGCGGGGCATTCAGGCCCGCACCAGCGCCATGAGCGGCCGTTTTCTGCCACGCTGAATGGGAACATCGGCGGGCGCAAGGCACCGCCGAGGGCGCTGGATGGACGGGCCGCGCGCGGGGCTCATGGAGCCCGCCGGTTGGAGCGCCGGAATCTGCGGGTGGCAGCAGAAATGGGAGTCCGCCGCGGCGTTGCGTTTGGGCCCGAACCGGAGAGGAACTGCGGCCGTTTTGGCCGAGGTGGAATGAAGAAGTGGCCGACTGCGCGTCCGGAGGCGTAGGTCGGCGGAACGGGTCGGACGGGGCGTTTGCGGGGCTCGCGGAGCCCGCAGTTGGATCGCTGGAGGCGGCGCATTGTTTCGCGAAAAGCAGCCCGCAGCAATGCTGCATTCGAGCCCGAGCGGGGAAGGAAGGCGGTCGTTTTGGCCACGCTGGAATTTGAAAATGGCGGCATGCGCGTCCGGAGGCGCTGGCCGGCGGGGCGGAGCGCACCATGGCGCCCGCGGCCGCGGCCATGGCCGGCCATTCCGCGGCATTGGAAAGCGCGGCCGGGCTTGCCGACCGATCGGAACCCAGGCCGGCACGGTGTCCCGCGGTTGCACGGGCACGCGCGCCGAGTGGCGGCACCAGCGCGCCGGAGCCGGAGGCCGCAACCGCGAGGCAAGCGGGGGAAGCGGCAGGTAGCTGTGGGGCTGCCGATTGTCGGACTGGGCGGCAGGTTGACTCAACCGGGCGGTGGCCACGGGGGGTTGCGGAATAGCGCCCCCAATGCGCAGTGAGGGGGCGGGGGTTGCGAATAGCGACCCCAATCCGGTGGCCGACGGGGGGAGGCTGCCGAATAGCGACCCTTGAGCACCTGTGAGGGTACTGGCGGCAAGTGATGGTTCCCAAAATACTGGAAAATGGGGGTGGTCATTGTTGACCCCCATAAAGTGGAAATTGGAGTACATTGGGATATAGCGGATGCCACAAGCACCTAATTAAAGAGAAACAGGTGCATGATTGGATTAATTGCAGCGGCCATGGTAATTTGGACCCCGAGAGTTGGAGGACGGTGGTTTCCCAAGGCTGGGAATTTTCGTCATCTAGCTGTCAGTTATTGCAGCTGGAATCTTGCCCCAACCAGTGGACCATGGTGCAAGCTCCGAGATTGGCTGCCCATGAGTTCCTGGAGTGATGGATTGGTGCCTAGACCAAGAGCAGTCTGTGCAGGCCCCGAGTTGGCGGCCAGACTGGACACCTGGTGCAGGCCCCGAGTTGGCGGCTCAGGTCGAGGTACAGAGAGCAGCCTAGTGCAGGCCCCGAGTTGGCGGCCTAGGCTGGACATCTGAGGCAGGCCCCGAGATGGCGGTCTCAGATCGAGATCTGGACGTCAGGAGTCATGGAGCACTAGTGGACCACATCCCTTCATGACTACCACTCCTGACCACACCGGCTGACTACTCAGTGGGTCAGTAGGGTGCCAGTACACCAGACCCCCTAACAAGGGAGTCCTCGTGTGGCTCCAAGGGCCATTAGGGTGTCAGTACACCAGGTCCTGGGTCCATAGGGTGCCAGTGCACCAGACCCGAAGTGTGGTTGGGGTGACTTAGGGGGCCTCTCTCCACATTAGGGTGCCACGGTGTGCCAGTGGAGAGGGAAGACTGGGACACCTTCCCAGTTAGTGCGATCGTAGCAGGCTAACCCCGCCAGGAACCTGCCTAGTCGTGGCAGACCTGGTTGAAGCCGGCGGGGGCCCTACGATACGCTAGGGGGGTGTAAGTAGACTGGAATAGACGGGACACCAATCAGGTCCCACCTCTGAGAACAGGTGGCCAGGGAGGAGGGACTAGGTCCCAAATTCACCTGAGTTACCTGGGCTGTACGTGTGCCCACTTTGAGTGTGGCGTCAGCCCTGAGGTGCCCTAGTAGGTGAGGCTATTAGAGGCCGTTCCCGAGTGGTCCTGTCCCAGGCAAGGGATAACCAGTTTCGGTTGGCTGTGAAGTGGGGACTAGACTAGTTGAGGACTCACGGACACTGCCCCCGAAAAGGTCAGGGATTCGTCCTTGTCCGAAGTACATGGGTAAGACTGTGGGAAATCACTAGTTGAATACCTTCTGATCAGTCTAGCCGACTGGTGGAAAAAAGGGTCACTCTGAGCGAGATAGGGACTACGTCTTGGTCTATTGACCAGAATTGAGAGGTTCCGAGGGCCTCTGATTACGACGACACATCTACATCAGTTTGCTACAGTCTATTCTTGGGTGTTTTATATATTGGTTCATTCACTGGTGTTTGATCATTGAGGATTTGTGGGGATTTTCTATGAGAGGATGTATTGGGATTATCCATTGATGCTCATACCTTGTCTGTTTCCATACGAGTGTGCACATGTGATGATTTAGTGGATGTGCACAGTGCCTGTGGATGGTGTTTGGAGTTTTCATTGATTATATTATATCCACAGTCTGACCATTTATCTTATGTGAGTGACAGTGCAGCAGGCAGTGAAGCATGCCACTGTTTGCAGGTTTGGAATACATTGTATGGGGTTAATGCATGGTCAGACAGCATGCCGTGAGAAGCAAGAGCATACCCACTGTAAGATACTGGATATAGTGGATGTGATGAGGGTATACAGTGTGGTGCGTCTTGCAGGATTGGTGGATGATACGGCATTGCTGGCAGTGATTGGAAACAGAGCAACACTTGTGGTTTATTCAAATTGGTATGGCATTCACTCGATTGATGTTGGCATTGGTGGATTATATTGAGAGCATTCAGTGAGTGGCTGAAAGACCATGTGTTGCAGAGTGGCAAATTCGTTGGTGAGAGATATTGTGGTGACAACGAGTTATGTGGATGTATCCCAGATATTTATACGACACCAGAGGTTTGGATTCAGTGGATTTTTAGCTGCTTTGATTATATGAGTGATATATGAGAGCTCCAGGAGGGAGAACACACTTAAGCAGCTGTGTCGTACCCCTATGACGTTACTGATACTGGTGGATGAGTCTATGGGTAGGCATACATACAGGAGGTATTCTGCATGAGGATCACATTATTGTTCTCAGTAGTTCATGCGATTCTCTTCATGACACAGAGGCAGGCTGATTCTTTGACATCCTCCATATGCACACATTGTTTTTAGTCACCTGCAGTGATGTTGCATGATGGATCTGACCTGAGTGGATTGTCATAGAGAATCGGGAGATGCCTGGAGTGGTATTGTGACCACCATTGTGTTGATTGAGGGATGGCTGGTCAGTTGGACCAGGAGGCAGTTCAGCATTACTGCCATGTCGGTCTGATGCAAACCTGAGTCAGGGTCAGGTTACATGCCGGTATTCTTTCGACTCTAACCGGTACAGTATGCATCAGGTGTTCTGGCTGGCTAGTCAGAGAGCCAGACCATTTTTGCTCAGTTTCGGTTTTACTATGCGTCCATCAGTGATAGCGGTAGTGGAGGACGCAAGGTGACATGTCTGCGCAGATACAAACACCGGACTGCAGCATGTACAGTCTCTGTGGCAACTATGCAGGGCGCCTATTTAGGCGAACAGGGCACCCGCTTAGGTAACCTCAGCCCTTGTCAGTATTGGCGAGGACCTCTGTATTGCTGGGTTAGGGGATAGAGACTGGTCCAGACTCTATTGCTGTGGGCAGCCTCAGACCCAAGAGCTGGATTCAGAACCATTACTCTGACGGCTATAGTAATGGTAATCACACACGTGTGTTGGAATTGGTGAACATTGAGAAGTAGTGGGTCTTGCACAGGATTCCCACCATTCTATCCATATCACCAGTTCATCATTTATTTGTGAGGAGTGTATCACATGGGTATGGTGAGACCTGGACACTCTTTCACGCTGACTTAGTGGGGGAGCACTGAGGTATGCTATGATTTCGACTCTACGTATAGAGGGGAGTTACGAGGTGTCATCAGCAGCTGGTCGGCTTGGTGATTACTTTCTCTCTTGAGTTGATGCTTCCTGTGTAGTGAACTGCTGAGAGGAGATATTGATGGTAGCAGTCTCACACAGGAAGGCCATGTTACCTTATGTGCCCAGTTCTCACTAGAGAGTTGTCCACAGTCAGCAGCACTCTATCTCTCGTAACGGACAGTTGCATACCCCATGTGCAACTGGGAACATCGATTGGTTATCTCAGTGTTCTCGAGTTTAGACACTGAGTACTCGGTTAGCAGGAGCCAGTTGGACTCATTGCGGTCCAAGCATCGCCGAGGACGGTCGATGTCCCCCGGGGGGAAGTAGCTGTACATAGCTGGATGTAGCATGGAGCCAGAGGACAGAGGATACTTCCAGTCTCAGTAATCCTCATATCAGGCGCAGGCACATTAGGTCGATATCAGTGGATGGATATAGGGGTTAGCAGACCTGTGCACTTGGTGTCGATTGACCGGGGCAGGTAGAGCTAGCACTGATGACCTATATTGGGTGTGTTCTGCGGGTCTATGATGATTCGAGTGCATGAGATGGATATAGTGGATATGGGTCACACATATGTATTCTTAGGCATAGCGGAGTTTTGGACGGTCGCCTTGTGTTCGTAAGAGGCAGTTTCCCCCAGTCCTTAAAAATTGGGGATGCCCGGCCAATGAATGGACTTCCCGGCATATAATAGGAGGTTGCCGTGACTTCCCGGTATATAATAGGAGGAGCCGTATCATTCTAGTGTCTTCCTCCGGGCATTATAATAGGAGGCGGACTGATGACGTCCTGAGCACTATGGGCAGTATCGGAGACCAGTGATGGAGTCCAAGAATTGTGGCCAATATTAGGTCTGTGGTTTTTCCTTACACATACACAGGAGGCCACTAGATCGCACTCGATGACTCCTTTCTTGATGGTGGTCAGCAGCTGGGATAGTACCTGCATCGGCATTGAGGCACATTATATGAGTTGATTCAGTGGAGATTGTCTTGATACCGGTCGGTTGTTTTGGTTGTTTGATTTTTGGCATTGAGATTGGTGGCTGTGACATGAGGAAACTTTCATATATTCCCATGTTCAACAGTCATGGTCATATTTGGCTAGACCCATGCCGGAGAGCAGTTGGACAGGGTGTTATATGTCTGACTGAAAATTCTTATTCTGAGGATACTGGATGGTCTGGGGACATCTGGAACTGAGATGATTCTGTCCGAGGGTATGGATGGAAGGAAGTGGAGAACAATTCAAATTTATCTGTCATTCTTTACAGAACTCTGGATTCCGAGAGAGAGGTAGAAGAAAAATGGGAACCATAGACATCAGCTCTCAAAAGGAGCCACAACCCAATTCCATATTTCCATTGTGTTGGGATTTCGCTGACTTAGATGTGGTGGTGCATGATCTATGGATTCATTGCTAGAGGAGACTCGGATATTGGTGGATATCATGACTTGTTCACAGTTGGATCATTCTGAGGTATAGTTGTGAGCAGGATCATTTTCGTAGAGTTTTCCTTGTGGATATCATCACTTCTAGATCCCTGGATGTTTTATTATGCAGTCTTTGAAACAAGGTGGCTGGGTGCTGGTAAGACCGACAGTGGTATGGGACACCCGAAGTTGAGGCCAGGCCTTGTTTACATTGTTGATGATGGGATTGACACAGATGGAGGTGATGATAGATCATGTTGTGAGGAGTCAGGAGGTCTTTCATTGGGATACCTTGTCACAGTGGAGACAGTGTTGGAGTGACTAAGGTACATTGCAGTTCTGAGGGGAGTGAAAACCTGAAGGATTCATCTCAGAACTATAATTTAGTGGTTCATTGCTATGTTCCTTGATGGACAGATGGCTCATACATATTGTTGCTTTTCTTTGCCTGGTTGGGTTAGTGGATTGCCGGATGCTCTAGGTCGACCAGCGGCCTAAAGAGTGTATGGAGAGTACGCACTTTATGGTGACCTGTTGTACTCGGGCACAGGTTCTATTATATTTTTGTCTTCACTGCTTCTATAGAAGACGAACATAAAGTGTATCTGGCAGTTGGATGAGAAGACCCCGACTAGAGGCATTGTGATTAGATGAGCAGCTGTTGCAGTGATACTTATGAGGTACCAGTGGCGAGAGGATTGGTTGGATTTTCTTCTCGAACATAGACGTATCCTTGTATTCCACGGGAGATCATCATTGTGGTCATTGGAGTAAACCTGAGGGGGGCTTGACTTTATTTGGTTAGGTCAACCATTGGGTAGCCAATAGAAGACATTGACTTCATTCATGTTTTCGAGGGCGAAAACTCACCCCAGGGGGAAGTACTGTTATGGAAATATAAGGGGGTAGAGTTAATTATGACCATAATGGAGTTGAATATACGGATTAGTGGAAATGGACCATTTATATGGGTTGCTTATTTCTTACAGATATTCTTAGCCTGTTTGTTTGCCCTATTCCCCTTAGAAATGGCTATTCTATGGTCATTGGTAGTCCTTGTACTTGAGGACCGGCCAAGGGGATTGGCATGGCTGGGAATAGCGACCCAGAGGGTCCGAATGGGTACGGTGAGCTGATATTGGGTATGTGATATTGTTGTGTATTACTGGTGTCTGTACTTTACGGGTGGTTGGTTATGATTGGACCAATCACTGGAGAGTAAAGGGGGTTGGTCTGCCCCCTGTGACTGTAATCGCTTGGTTCCTGCTCCTGCGCCCACGGGCCGCGAGGCCGGGCAGCTACGCCGCACGGCTCGGGCCGGGGCGTCCCGTTGTGTGACCATACCCCCGCACGGCAGGCCCGTCGGACGCGTTCCAGGGCCCACCACGCGTACTGAGGCAGCGAGCACCCCGACATCCGGGGTCCCCGACGGACCCCGAGGACCGGTGACGGCACCGGGTGCATGCGAGCGGCCAGAGGCGGAAGGGACCAGACGGGGGCGGCATCGGGTGGCCGGCCCCCGCCACAACAAAAGAGGTGTGGTGAAAGGTTGCTTTATTCTTTCTTTCGCTCCCGCCCACCTCAGCCCTATGATATTGTGGCTTGACATAATGTAAGAGAGACGTTTGGCAAACTGGAGAATACGTCACCACGGTGATGTTGGTGCACCCGAGTGGTCACTCTGGGGATGCAGCAAAATGTGTGTGTGTGCATGAGTCTGAGTGCGAGTTACGGATTGAACCTTCACTGACTGGAAACGGGTTGGGCAGGGCCACCCGTGTTTAAATACGACGTAAAAATTGCCCAGTGTACATAAGGACAGTACATACAGACTTATGGAGTCCGGTGAGCGGCAGCCAGATGCCCTGGAAGGGGTAGAAAACGAGTTTTTGTCAAACACCATCATCGCCCTTGCCAAGGGCGAGGTGGACATTGTGTTGCGGGTGCTGGATATGGCGGAAGACTGATCATTGTACGCAACTTTCATCACGTAATCTGAGCGTCCAAAGAAGCCGCAAGAACGTAAAAATAGCCGTAAAAATAGAGCCTTTTGCAAATTTACGTTTTTACGCGTAAAAACGTAAAAGTAAAAACGTAAACGTAAACATAAAAACCAAGCCTGGCTTTAGTGGCTACTACGGGGTGGAACTTACCCCACGTGCTTGTGACTCTGCGGCGTTTGTTACGTCGTTCGTTCCGCTACACAGCGTAGCCTTTCGGTGTCATCAATGCGCCCCCCATTAATGCGCTATTCAATCAGCGAACTTTTGCTCCACTCATAGTGACTGAAGTAGATGTGTTATTTGACGATTGCGGGTTTGGTTCCGACAGTTTTGAGGATCATATGCTTCAGAAGTGTTTTCAATGCTACAGAAAAGCATGGATGAGCTTGAATCCGAAAAAATGCAGTTTTCTGCAGACTTCCATTGTTTTTCTTGGTCGGTGCAAAGGATATTGAGCCTGACCCAAGAAAGATTGAAAAGATCGAAACATGGGAAAGGTCTGCGACACTTTGAGTGTCCAAAGGTTTCTTGGGTTTGTGAGCTACCACAGGAGGTTCAATAAGGGTTTTGCAAAACGGGCACAGCCTTTGCATGCTTTGACGGAGAAACAAACTGGATTTGAATGGAGACCTGCGCAACATAGCGTATTCGACAATCTAAGCCAAGCACTAGTGAGGTCTCCATTGATGACTACACCACTTTTCGACAAGGATTTTTTGTGCATACTGATGCATCAGATGCGTGTTTGTGAGCGGAGCTCAGCCAGCGGGGATCAGGCGGGTTACCACACCCCGTATACTACTTGAGCAAAGGGCTGACGAGGGTAGGGAGAGACTATGGCATGACTGAAAAAAAACTGATGGCTGTTTTCGTTGCTTTAAAAAAGCTCAGACATTATCATTTGGGGCGACGCACCACCGTCTACACAGACCACGCTCCCTTGAAGGGATTTCTGAAGCATTCCAAAAATTTTGGGCCAAAATGGCGTCATCAAGGGTGGCACGATGGTGCGTGATTCTTGCAGAATACGACTTTGAGATTGTGTGATGGCCTGAGAAATTGAAAAAAAAACTGATGCTCTCTCCATATTGCCCACGATTTAGGAAGAGGAAGATGCAGTCAATGAAGATCTGGATATGGTGATTGTGGGGCTTAGCAGTGACGCTTGGTATGGCGACATGCATAGGTATGTCGCAACTGAGGAATTTTGGCCAGAAATACTGCAAGAGGATGAAAAATTAATCAAGCGCCGGGCTGACCTTTTGCGGTTATGCATGGGAAGCTATACCACAAGCATTCAGTGGACGATCCGCAATTTGTGGTACAACAGCAGGATGGAAAGAGTGTTCTCAGTGGCGTTGATGATGATGCGGGCCACTATGGTGCACGCGTGACACTGACGCAGCTGATGAGGGCATAGTGGTGGCCCACTATGGCCAAAGACGTCAGTGAAGACGTCGAAGCTTGTGAAGCCTGTCAGAAGTACAGCCCAAATGTGAGCCCAGCGAAATCAGAAATATGGCTGGTATTGGAGCCGTCTGAGGTTACTGCATGCGACTTTCTGAGCCCGTTCACACCAGTGAGTAATTGCAGGTATCTGCTGGTGGCTGTAGTCTACAGCCTGTAGTCTATGCAACACGGTGGTGCGAAGTAAGGCCAGTTGCAACTGCAGATCACCATCATGTGATGATCATGCTGAGTGCAATTTATGTCCGATTTAAATCCAAATTTGGCAACCGCAAAATCTGCCTTTCTGACCGGGGAATGGCATTCACAGAGCAACATCTTCGGCAGATGGCGCATGATCTTGGGATAGCATGATTTTGTTCACCATCTTACTCATCCAAGAGCAATGGGCTGGTTGAGCGCAAGAACCGTGAGTTGTTGGATGGATTGAGGAGGCTGACCGATGGACAGAGCGAATTGCGGATGTGTGAGATGGGGCGTGCAGTTCTGGCTGTCAACTCTAGTCAGTGAAGTGCTCTCATTTCGAAGATTTGATGGGATATGCATCAAGGCGAACATTGAGGCCGTGGTACTAGTACACGGGGTAGAATCGTTGGTGGAAGGCTGGAGCCAGCCGGAGGTTGAAGAATCACCGCAGATAATTGAAGAACTGCAGCCGTGATGGGATTGATGCAAATCGAGCAGTGAATGCTGCCCGTTTTGACGGCTTCGACAGGGACAACGCATTGCGCACACTGCGCCACCGAGCGCGGCTCAAGCGACGCCTTCAAGACGGGCCCCAGGTGTGGCTCTGAATCGCTTCAACTCCTGTGAGACTCGACATGCCAGGTGGCATGGCTCGGGCCATTCTTGGAACCTCAATCTTCAACATGGATGGGCACCCAGGTACTCGGGCCACACAACGCAACCCCAAATCGCTGCGCGCGCTGCAGAAAAGAGGGAAACGAGGCCCAGTACAACCCGCCCACATGCACGACCTGCGGTGTTGTGGGGGACCATGAGACACGGGACTGCCATGACAGACCGCAGGCCCTAGCAGAACGAGGTATTTTTAGGACCGGTCCTGACGTCCAGGACCGCGTCCGGAACGGCGCCTTGGACACAAAATCCAGGACACTTTTTAACCACTACCGGACCAGATCCTGTGGGTTCCTGACTGGAGTCAATGTTGGCATCCACTGCAGGACTTGCTCGCGGACCCTTCAGGACCCTCAGGATCCGGTCCGGTAATGGTGAAAAAGGCGCCCTGGAATTCGTGTCCAGGACGCCGTCCCGGACGCGGTCCTGGATGCCATGACCAGTCGTAAAAATACCCCGATCTGCTAGTGAGGGTTCAGCCACCTATGCGGTGCCCCCAGCCACTGGGGGCGTCACACACCACCTGGTCCGCACTGGAAGCCAGAAAATGCAGATGGAGGAGCCAGGCGGAGGCGCCATGTGACCAAAAATGACACATTGATAAATTTCCATTGTAATTTCATTGTCCTTTCACCATGGGATGAAACATGAGTTTTCTTTTCTTTTGGAGTTGGGAGGGCTTCGGGAAATCGGGGGGTGGGCGGGTGTTCTGTTTGGCGCTGAACAGAAACTACGATGCGATCAACAACATTGGTCTGGGATTCATTCCCAACATCGCCTCTAAGTTGCAAGGGCAGTTTTTTGTCATGTTTGTGTGACAAATGCAATCCAAGCATCTTTACCCTAAACGTACGCATGCGGTTCACATCCATTGTCACGACGCTTCTTCCGCCGCCCACTCTCCGGCACTAATAGTTCAGTTGCAGCTCAGAAATGGACAATACCAGCAAGCTGGAGGTACCAGGGCGTTTAAATGGGACGTAAATTTTGACATATAAAAGAACACCAGCGTGCTGCTGCCCTACCTCCTCTCTGATTCAAATCTCCCCACAGGAGCTCTGTTGCAATATTAGGACATTTTCCGCAGTGGATTTGTCCAACTCTCCACCTCGTCCCTAGGGATCATCATACGGATCATAGGGATCAGTCCTCATTCAAATCTCCCCGCAGGAACTCCCCGTGTTGCTCCCCGCCTCGACGATCGACTCGATCCTCGTCACAGTATGTGCGCCCGCAGCGCCCGGTGCAACAATTCGCCGCCCGTCGTATCTCGCCGGTATTAGTATCTCCGACGCCGGCGTCTCTGCCCTCATGAATTGGCCCGCTGCGGCGTTGGACCCCATGACCTGGACCAGACGCCGCGTGGCGGCCTGCATGAACTTTTGGCCCAGCTCCGGGTCCGCGCGGTTGAGCTTGAGGTAGGCCTGGCTGGCGAGGACGGCGGCTAGCCGGTCGGGGCTGCCGCCCGTGAAGTTGACGCATGCCTGTCGCAGTTGCGGAACAACAGTGTTCATAACGCTTCAGCCCGGGATTGATGGCATCAATTCTATACTGGATACGTATTATCCATTTATTCGTGTGCTACATGAGTTACGCAATGCGTATTTCACACAACACACGAGTAAATGGTAAATTTCATAATATGTATCCAGTACAGGACAATGTCCCCCACTAAATACAGGGGTGGAAATATTCATTTCATCTATTGGCGAGTGCATTCTCACAAGAAAAGAGCACCCCACGGCAGTGTTTGCTTCACTTATTGCCATGTCGTGATCGTTCATGCGACGCCTTGTGTCTGAGCCATGGGGCCGTTCCAGAAACAACATTATGGGCACTTATTCGGCCAGGCGATCGCTGCAAAAACACCCCATCCCTCGCCATTAGATACAGATGCATTTATGTATCATGCATAATGGCTCGTCGTGTATCTGTAGTTTCCCTGCGCGGGGTACATTGCTGAATGAACGGCTGTGCTATAACTTTGTGGAGCTTTTCGGAAACAGCTGCCGTAGGAATCGTCAGTCAATGATGACTCCGGATTTTGGTCAGCTGCAGAGAGCCTGGATTAAGCAATATTAGCCTTACCAAAATTGACAAAATGCGTCTTCCAACGACTTTATTGTGTCTTTGTCAGCAAGTATCAAATATTGTAGCTGCTTCTGTGCTATACTCTAATTGAAACTGGGGAAGTTTTAGCATACTACTACTACTGATGGAAAGCGTTGCTGATCAGTTCTTGGCTTCATCTTCCCTATGCCAAAACAAGCCCATCATTGTGAGAGCACATTACCTCCATGATTTCTTCGCATTGATGCTCGCTTGAGAGCAGCGCCAGGCACCCCACCGTGTCCGCATTGATCTCGCGCATAAGCGCACCCATGCAGGCCGACCTCAAATTCAGCAATCCGTATCTAGTCATTCAAAATCCCACAAAGTTAGGAGACTTGAAACTTTGGTTTCGAGTGATTTGATTTACCAGAATGGTGAAACGAGGAAATTTTCCAGAATGGAAGGAAATACTAGAAGAATGCAAGACAATTTCCTGTACTCTCCAAGAAAAACGGATTTTTCTTATTTACGTTTAAGAGAATGAAATTGGGCCAACTTCGTTATGTCGAGTGTCAAATTGACGCCATGGGAAGGGCGTGCGTAGTGTTTATCGGGGAGGAACTGTGAACTTTGGAGAGTGCAGAATTGAAAAAGCTTGACGCAAATGAGAAGACAGCCAAATGCCCGCTGATGATCAGCAGCAATTCTCTACTTGCCAAAAACCTCCCTCAAATGAGTATATGACACCCCGAATTACATAACCTGCAAACGTGCCCCCCCTGCAATGGCTTCAAATACCTCATTTTAAGTATCCGCCGCCCCTGCAAATCTGACTGTTTCACTTCCTTAAACACTTTCGGGAGTTCCGGATACCACTCGCCGCTTCCATTTATGATATCGAATGACGTTTGATATTGTTATGTAATGCCCTTCCGTCAAGCTGGTATCGCCGAGAAACTGAAGGCAGGGGGCTTGGGTTGGGATGGGGTGGGGAAGCCAGAGCCAGGCTAGATTGACGTTAAGAAAACGAACTGATATATTCCCTACAAGCAACATGCCTTGAGGGCGTATTTCAGCTGCCAATAAAACGCCGCTTACTTTCTGATTTATGTGAAAATTTCATCTGAATTTCTGACCAATGCGCACCATTGATAAAGGTTCAGAAGAATTACGTGTCACTGTGATGCCACCTGTCACTCGCACTGAAAAGCTCTGCAGCTCTGTCCTCCGGTATCGTGACCAGGCATCCATATATGAATTTCAGGATCAGCTCCAGCGCGTACGGTGTAACGTCTCCCACTTCCACAACCCGCGTACCCACGTTCTGCGTGCACAAATATCGAAACATTAAAGCAGCACAAGCAGTACAAAGTACACATGTACCGGAAAGCACGAAATGCACTGAACGCATCACAGGTTATGGTGCAAGTATGCAATAGCACATATTACCCCTGGCTAGATCACAGCACTGGATCCCCGCTACGCCATTTGTTGATTTTTTGGCTTGAAAAGAATGCTATAATCTCAATCACGGAATGGTCTATTGCGGTTGCTTGGCCCATGCGCCATTCATTAATGGAGAAATATCGCTGCATTGTCAATCCAGGAAACTAACTATACAACTGCAATTAAGACTATGACTAGCTAATATGACAATTAAGCTAATGCAGCATAATTATAGTGGTTATCAGTTTGCACACCGCCCTGGTCTCGGAATCCTCGACGAACATGCCCTGGAACCTGGGAGACGCCGATGCTAAGATGACACGATGGGCGGGGAAATGCCGACCGGAAGCCACCAGGGTGACGTCGCTCAGATGAGAGCTGACGCAAAACCCCTCCAGATGACACGAAGACAGTGGAGGCGTGCCACAAGTCCCGCCAGCGGCGACAGGGAACATGGGGGCGACGGATTGTAGGACATCAAATGCTTTGGGGACGGCGATCACGTCGAGGTATTGTATGTTAGCGCTCATGTCGACGCGGGAAGATCCGCCCAGGCATGCGACGCCCTTGAAGGATGGGAGACACACAGCCGCGTGAAGGTGCCTACGGGAGACATCCAATGCAGTCGTCGATCGCAAGGGCTAGCAAATTCTCGGCGTGTTCTTATTTAGTCCAGTAGTTGCAATTTTTCACTAAGGAGGTTGATCAATTGATTTGCAGCTATTTTGGTTGTGAGTGAATATCCGTGTTTGGCGAGCTTCTAATGTTTTACTTCAAACTTCTTTGCACGGATTCAATGTGAGCAACGCACTTCTCTGATACACAATGCGCTCGGCCGCGTGGAATCCTTTGTTGTCATCGCAATCTTGTGCGACCAGGCGCATGGAGGCGCACCAAATTTCTGCATATTGATTTTCAAAAGCCAATTCCAATCTACCCAAGGAATGTTTTCAAAAGAAGCTTACGTTCGAAATATGTTGTCATTTCAGATCCATACAGTGTTATGGCTACCATTATGAGCTTTTTCGCGTCGTGTTTATATTGATGTAGCTTGTCTGTTCTTTTTGAGGCAAACCATTCCTGCATGAATCAGCTCACGCTGATCCTACCCACACGCACCTCGGCCCCGGAGGTGTATTGTATCGCGTCTCGAATTCCACACAGGTCCATTTGCCTGATTCCAAATCGACCATCCGCGCTTCAGCCGACACCTCTGGAGGCGACCTTCCCACAATCAAGCCTCCCCACAGGATGGCGGTGCACGAATCGAGAATGGCGCAGAATGTGCAGTTTGTGCATCCCAGGGGAATGTCTCCCGTGGCTCGGACCATCTCCCACTGCGGCTCGTCGTCAATTAGAAACAGCTTCCAAATCTGCGAAGTACAATAAATAAATAAGTAATATATTCAAAATACGCATACATAATATAGATAAATCATTATTACAAACATCGAGGACACAAGTTTGTTCGCCAGCAGCTGCGGACACCGTAATTCTGCATTCCTGCGGAAGCGGGGCATCTTGCAATCTCATTTTTAGCATGGCGGACACCTGGAGACTCTTGTAAAAAGCTCGAAACAGTGTGGAGGTGTCAGGATGCGATCAGTGGCATATAGAAATGGCTTACTGTATACTCATGTCGATTCCAAATGTTGTTTTTAAAGTGGTGTGAACATATCCTAGTCATTTTTTATCATGTTTATATACTTTATGCTGACAATGCATGCATTCAATGCGCATTGAACTGCAGATTCCAAGCACGTATGTATCTCATACTATCGATGTACCCATATATATGCTGGTTTGAAAACACGAAAACGACCGTCATGTAAAGAGAATATTCTTCAATTTAAGCTGCTTATAGGATGTGTCCAGCATGAACACAGACTAACGCACACCCAACTAATGAAACGGTCAATGGACTAAGCTAGCAGGTACATGGAGCACCAACATCCAACATCTGGGCACCAGAAGTTCGATAAACACAAAGCAATGCATGTCCGCCTAGCAAGATCATCTGCCTCTGTGGCTATTGAATAATGTCGGCAAAGATTTTACAGCGCATCCGCCCTTTGATGTGGACGTTGCACGAAGAGCCTCCGTCAGAGAGGTATTTCCTACCTCGATGAGCGGCGACGGGTCCGTTCCTATGGAGCACCATCCCGCGACGTACAGGCAATTGTCATGAATGACGGCGCCCTCCACGTTGTCTATCTCGGGACCCCCCAATGCCGTCAGAAGAGTCCATTCCCCGCTGCAGAAGTCCAGAAGCCTGACCTCTATCGAGAACGCCGCGTCCGGAGCGACGTAAACAGCTTTGGCACCCCACGGTACAAATTTTGGTGTGATGATGCGGCATCGCGGATCTCCATTTTCCGCTGAGCCGCTTGGTATCTGCCCGCACTGGCGCACCTCGATCCATCGCCTATTGTTGGAAATCGGCAACAGTCGCATCAGGGGCAGAATGCTCATTTTTTTCAGCAATAAAGGAGTGCGGCGCTCCACCATAAGGATTGCCTTGATCACAATGACGCCTTTTCTTTGCAGCGATCGTTGCTTTGAAACCACCGTATTTTCGGAATTTTTGTGTGGCTGCTGTCATGGGAACGTCAATGAATCATCATCATCAAAATACACGGATTACATTTGTCGCAAAACGACAAAACACAGCCCCTGCACCTGGTAAGTGATGATGGGCGTGAAAACCAAGCAGATAGTGTGTCAGTGAGTACTCTACGCTTTCTGCAGCTTGGAAATTACCCAACATATGGTGCCTCATTTTGCCATCCTCCGCGCCGGTTGGCATCATTCATGTTGCGCAAACCGGCTTCTCTCCCATTCGGCCCATGTAGGGGCCACCCACGCACCTGCTGGCGAAGTCGAATCGATACAAGTCCTCCATGGCATCCACGGACGAGTTCCTTCCCCCCAGCACCCACATCTGCTCGCCCCACACCACCGCCGCGTGTCCCCACCGTGGCATGGGCAGCTCCCCGCCGCACTCGACCAGTCTCCACTCCCCGAACCCGATCCCATGGGCGACGGGATCCGTATCTATGCGGGCACCGACATCTCGATCCGTATCCGATACGGATCGATTCAATTCGATGCGGTTCGCGATACCGCGATCGGGCTTGGCGTCTCGAGGGTCGGTTTGAATTTGGATGGGGCAGAGGAAGAGGGAGTTGGTGCCGGCGCCGAAGGCGTCGCGGCCGCCGAACATAGCCAGCCGGCCGTCGTGGAAGACGAGGGAGGGCTGGTCCCTGCCGGGGCAGTCGCCTGCGCGCATCGAATCCCCTTGTTTGAATTTGCCTTCGTGGATTAGAAGGAACCGCTGGCGCTTTGCAGGCGATGGGGGCCGCACATGTGCGCAAAACTGTTTCTTTGGTTCCGCATTTGATCATTTGTCTTTGCACGCGGCGAGGAGCCTATCGTTGTGACATTCGGGCGCGCGCGGGAGGATTGGAGGCGCGGAGTGCAGTGGCGCTTTCTCGACGGGGGGCAGGAGAGTGAACCGCGGATGTGGGCGCGAGAGCTAGGGGCTTTTCTGGGGCCGATTTGCTGCTGCGATCGGCCACGGCGATCGTCGCGCCAAGGCCGCACATGGAAAGATGAGCTGGTTTGCCGTGCATTGAGGAATCCATAGCATGGAAGTAAAGAGAGTCGCTGATTCGCAGCCATGTCTTGCGCAAAACTGCCGCCGATGTGCCTCGCTGAAGCATAATCACGAGGAGCTTCCGTGGTGGGCACTATGTCCCTCACACCGCATATCGGCACGGATGGGCTGTTTGCCGCAAATGGGGCGTGACATGGTGCAAAGTTCGTTGCAGTAGGGGGGTGGCGCAGCCGCGGGGCGGAGAGGCAGTGCGAATACCCACCGCGGCAGGTGACGGAGGCCTTTGCGCAAGCTGCCCCTGAGCGGAGATCCATGGCGAGGCTCGCCTTGGATCCTGCAGGTGCGTGCGCACTGGACCGTAGGGGTTCTTGGCCCAGAAAGGGAAGCCACAATGCGCTCGGACCTTTCGGCTGGGCCGGCATTTCTGGCAGAAAAGTGGATGCCCATATCAAATTGTCAGCCTGTGGGCGGAATGCGATCAGTATCCATGGGCGAGGGGCGGCAGAGATTTTCCAACGAGATGCAGCAGTGGATTTGAATTGTTGAATGGGCGAATGCAGGCTCGCAGGAATTTAAATTTCATATGTAGAAAATGGCGCGGCCATTGTGAATAAACTCCGAGGCGCCACCAGGCATTCCTGGGGCTGGTTGCTTGTATCGGACTACATGTTTGATTGAAGAGATCCTGCAAACCTCAGCGAACGATCATGCTGAAAGATAGATCGAGCGCTCCAGTGAGCACGGGGTGTCTATTGTACAGTCCTCTTCAAAAGTTTCACTGCTTTTGGTAGGAATATGTACCAACCAAAATGACGGCACAGCGTGCCGCCTGTGCCAAGGTACCTCAGTGATGAAATCTCCGAAGCGCCGGTATTTTCCTGGTTTTCGTGGTGGATCAAATCCGCTTGTATATTTGTCTTGCACCAATTGTTGCACTGAAATATTCTCCCCTGATGATTTTTTTGGGACTTTCGGCCGCGAACCCCGCAAGTGAACTTGCGCGCAGATCGCGCGATCTGCAATTGTTTCCTGCGATGGAGCTCCGACTTCTCGACAAAGAACGAAGGGAAGCAAGGAGCCAGGCATTGGCCACTTGAGCTCCAGCGTGCCCCAAGCATGCCTACGACCGTGTATTTTGGCCGGTTTTTCACCAGTCGAATGGAGTGCTTGATTGGACAGGGAAGGAAGATGCACCACCGCACAACGCCCAACCACGGGTATCTGTGATGACACAATGAAGGCAAGCTGCAGCGATAGAGATGCCCCATATCATTTCTACCTTTTACGTTCAGTTCTCACTCATCATGGGCTGTCAAAATCACCAGAAAGGATTATATATTCAATTCTCTTCACAAGAAGGCAGGCACCCACGCGTTGCAAACATAGTGCTGTCATGGGATACTCCGGCCCATTTGCCACACACGCTTGAATTCAATGACTTTGGGTGCCTGTCTCCCTAGAACGCCAAGGATGCAGGCGGCAGCGTTTGAGAAAAATGTTCTATAATTTATGGAAAACTGGCGGCAAAGGCAGATTCTAGAATTCTGGATGCAAGCCATGCAAGCCGCTCATGACGGCGCACCTCGCGCGGTGAATTTCTCACACGTATGAGGGTGTAGAAATGTGCGTTTTTTGTGCCGTTAGTAGTTTGAGTTGTTCGCCCTATGGCTTTGGCCTTCCTTAATTTGGGGGCTGCTTGGATGAATTTGCTAGCACCGCAAACCGATAGCTTCACGATGAAAGAGAGTTTTCGACAGTGATAGTCCCTCTAGGAGGTCGCCTATACTATGTGCCGGAACAAGTTGTGACTGACATCAATGTGGGGGGCGAAATTTGGAGCTCTTTTTGTGGCGTGGACATTCCGATTCCATGGGAACCATTATGAAACAAGAGAAGGGAAAATGGTGGGAAATATTGCCTCCACAAAATCTAGAGCCCCTGCCGTTTTAGATCAGGGAATTAATTGCAGTCTCTACTGTCAGAATATGTCCCACCTCCAAAACTTGGAAAACACTTTGAGAATGGAATTTCGGAATATTTCGACAATGTGTCATTTCCTGAGTTTTTTTTATCTTTTACATTTTATCAAATCGGATTGGATTGGTTTCCGATTGGAAATACTGTAACGTGTATGCAATGAATTGAAACAGCCAATGAAGACTTTTGCCGGTGTGGCATTGGTTCCCGACGCATCCTACGGGTGCGCGTCGTAGCAGCATTGTTGCGTGTTCTAGTTTCGCCATTCACTTTCATTGCAATGCATGTAATGGAGCTCCCGTGATGTACCAAAAAATTGGCGGGCACGTAAAATCATCAATCCGCGATACTCAAAACTGCACAATGGGATTCTCACGCCAGCTGTGCGTAGCACGTATAATCGCATAGAGAAAACATAATATCCCTTTTCAAATTCAGTGTATTTTCAGGGCTGCTCACCTCTCCAGTGGAGTCGGCTCATCACAGTTCCCTGTTACGCTAATGTTATTGCCGCAATACATTACTGGATGGTCGTTCCCGTTCTGGCTCCCAGAAAATCCGTCGTGGTGCAGTTTCTGAGGTTGTGGCTTCTACAGGTCAGTACCCTCCTCTGCAAGAGCTCTTGCAGATTGCCTACGAATGAAGCTGTTGCATTTCTACCCTCATCTTCATCCAGTTGGTTGACGAAGGGTGCTCCTACACCTACCCAAGATATATCCGGATATCTCTTAACTCATCTGTATGAATCCAAACAATTTGTGGCGGTTTTGAATGCATCTTTTCTGCAAGTCCCTGTCATTAGCACCGGGTGGACGTGGAGAACGTTCTGTGATTTGAAGGTTCAACCCGATGATTTGTTTTAATGAACGCCTCATTAAAGAGAAACAAATCGTACTCTTACTTTAGGCAATGCGTTTGGACCTCCGGCATTTCTACCTTCGCGCGCTCTTCCTGTGATGGTGGTTGACTATCCACCAAGCAGCGTGACGTTAATCGCCAGATTGCATTCTCAACATGTCCAAATGATTTTGGACGCCGGCGTCATCTGTATCTATATTAGATACGTATTTTGGCAGCTCTCAGGCGATATGATACCTGCGTACAAGACGATTTAGACATGTTGTGAATGGCTGAGAGGGATGCTTCGAAACCACCCTCTCAACCATTGACTTGATCACAAAAATGGTTGAAAATTGTCGACGTCTTCTGCAATGTTCATTAAAAGCTCATGATGTTGGTTCCGGGGGTGCCGCGGCCACACTTGTTGTGGGAACGCCTCTCGAGAGAATTTGCCGTAGTGGCGTGACTGGTCGGTGGCTTGGGACTCAGAGTTCGACAATATGGACTTCCCGCACAATGCCACCTTTTAAATTCTCAATGTGTAAACGAACTCATGGAATTGGGCAACAGGCTTGCCAAGAGCATTTTCTCAGACTTGGAACTTCCAGCTCGTTGTGTCGCCGTCACTTTGCCCTCCTTGCTCAAGCATGCCTTGCTTCTCTTCTACAATGTTCATGTGTGGACTCTAGGGACGATGGGAAGCCCGCCGTCAAGCACATATCCGTTCAACAAAGCTCTGTGCAATTCTGCTTCATTCCCTGCCTTCAAGTCCTCTGCAAATTCCAGCACCAGCGGTCTTCCTCCAATCGATTTAATCCCTGCATTCGCCTTTCTCCAAGCAACGTGCGCCCAGAGCCCCTACCAGCATGGCCTCTGGCCCCTCATTCCTTGAATAATAATAGTAATTTTATATAAAATATGTTTATATATTATTTTATATAAATAATAGATTGGAGAGAATCAAGAAGACAAGCGTGCGGGCTCAATCAGTGAGGGAGCTTGCGGGCACGGAACAAGTGCACTTTGTGTATGATTGTTTGCAGAAGCCCACTTTTAGGCAGCAAGCTCTGGTCAAGAGTGTCCTCATCGGAAACGACCTGAAATGCACATTTAATCTGATGTAGCTTCAATCCACCCAAGTAAGTTCTATTTAAACATACACTCCAGGCTGTTTCCACCCCAGACACTCTTTTCCAAATGTGGGTGTCCAAATGGATATATTTGAAATCAATCATACATGCATTTGAACACTTCAGTTCTAGCTGTATACTTTCTTCATCCCATCATCTGAAAATTCGGATGGAGTTGCAGCAACCTTGATGGGCCTTGATGGTAATGGCACCGCTGGGAGACTGGGACATTGGGCAATGTTTATGGAAGACGTGCACATCATCGATGTGGTAAAGCCACCGCTGCTGCAACGTAGCTGTAAAGCAACATTACCGATGAGTTGACGCAAAGTTGTTGTGATGCGATTTGATACAACATTGGTGCGATGCAATTTATGCAACGTTGCTGTGATGCGATTTGATGCAACGTTTACCCGCACTGGGTCGATGCAACACTGCAGTTACAGCAGTACAGTACGGCAGCTTGCAGCAGTGCTGCTTTGACACGACTTGCTACAAGGTTGATCATTACATGCAATGCCCACACCACATGCCCGAACTACGCACATTTCCCGAGCACACCCCCCACTAGTGCCCTATATTCATGTGTTTATGAATGTCACAGGTCGTGCACCACTATACTAACAAACCCACTATACTAACAAATTGCTTTGCAGCTGCCATCATGCAACGAACAGCAAACGCACTATACTAGCAAACTGCCTCCTGCTCAACCATGATGCAATGTCGCCAAGAAGGCAGGCAGCCATTGTCAGAGTGAACTAATTTCGAACACTGCACCCAGTGATCCCCTCGTTGGCACCAATGGCATGGGCTGGTGTGCGCAAAACATCAATCCTTGTAGATGTCCAGCTGACCTGACCCCCTGCCGCAACACACGACCATTGGTCTCCTCAACCTCCAATTCTTCTCTCAGCAACATTGTCCGGAACTCCCTAGGCACCCTGGGTTGGGCCCCCGGGCCCAGCGCGCTTTGGGTGCGGCTCCCGCGCGAGTTAGCGCGAGGAACCACAGTCTACCGGTACCATGGAGCGCGAAGTAATGCGCAAAGACCTGGCGCAGCTCTGCACGGCGGGGCTCAAGGTCTTCATGGAAAAATACGGTGTTCCTTGGGGACGAGCGCCAGGCCGGACCAACAACGAGCGCCGAGTGGAGCTGTAGGCCCGGCTGGCCGGAGAAGGCAGGGAAACGGCCACCGTGGATGCCGAGTGGTGGGCGGCTGCAGGGGGAATGGCCTCCAAGGCCCCAATCTCCTAGTTCGAGGAGCTGGCGCAGCCGGAGAGGAGGCGCCTCGCCCGGACGGTCACACCCGGGAAGGGAGGCAATCAGGGCGGCGCAGACCCCTCGAGGCCGCCAGGGACCCCTGGGTCACCTGGCCAGGCCTCAGGGACCTCGATGGAAAGGACTCCGGCACCATCAGGCGCCGGACGCGAGAGCCGGTTTTCAATGGACGGGGACGCCATGGGGACGAACGGCGACGGAGCTGCGGCGGGGATCGACCTCGGGGAGCTGGCGGAAGGGTGGCAAACGGCCGGGAAAAGCCGCAGGAACACGAAGAAACCCAAGCGGGCGGCCATTGCGTCGCCCATGGTGGAGAAAACGCCCCCCCAACGGCGGGAGCGGAGTGAGCAAGCTGAAGGGGGTGCTGGCGCCGAGGCGGATGCAGCGACGGGGGCGGCAGCGGCGCGTGGCGCGGATCCGGTGCAGCATGGCGGGGGAAGCACGGAGGTCGCCCTGAAGAAGGCGCTGGGCGTGATGGAGCAGGCGCGCGCATGCCTGGAGGAGGTCTTCAGACAATATTCTCGAAATGCCTCTCTGCATTGTGCAGAAAAAATCTGATGATATTACTGAGAACACTGATTTCGCAGGTGGAGATCCAGTTATACAGATACAACCGGAAGATGATGCAGTTTATGGAAGAGCAGGTGCTGAAAGTCAAAAGGTTGGAGAAACCCCTGAATGCATCAGAGGAGGATTGGCAGCAATTTCGCCTCTGCTGCGAGGAAGGACGTCACCTGTTGGGACGACACAGACGCGGTTTTGATTTGGAAACATTCTGTACAATCAGAGAGGCAAGGGACAGCGTGGTGGAAATTTTCAGTTCGCTGAGGGATATGGTTAGTTTGTGGAAATTGGATAAAACTGTGGATATATGCAACAAGCTACCCCAAAAGTCCATTGCCGTGGACGAGGAATACGTTTACGTTCCTGCGTACGTCCTCAAGGGCGAGAAGGGAAAGAAGTATGCTTTCCTAGATCATGTATCGTTGCAAGAATGGGAGAGCATCAAGCGCGAAGACGAGGTCGAGCTCCGCAAATTGCGTGTAATTCCTGATTCTGAAATTCGATTGGTGAAAAATGTTGTACACACGGGCTGTGGCGCCGTGTACAGAGCACAGTGGAACTACATTAAAGTTGCGGTCAAGACGCCAGGACCAGCACATGGACAGCCGATATCGAGGACTTTGCAGTATTATGGAAGGAAATGTTCATTCAGGCATCCCTTGACGACCCTCATGGAACTGGCATAATACAACATGATAGAATTGTACCGAGGTTGGAAGGGTGAATGGCCGGGGTAAGCAAAGCTGGGAGCGATAAAACAAGCCGCAGCTGCTCTGCACCACATGCACAACGGGAATCCCCCTGTGAACCACAGAGACGTAAAGAGCAAGAAGTTCCTTGCATTCGATGATCAACCCAGGCAATTCATTCTCAAAGTTTCCGGCTTTAGCCTCACCCAAGTGGTGACGGAAAAGTGGAGCGACATGGCTATGAGGGGCGCTGGAATGGGCGGCCCCAGAAAGCTTCTGTGGAGAGTTGTTGACACTGGAATCCGATATTTTAGCTTTGGCGTGGCGATGTTTAAGATGGTCGCATTGCCAAGGAGACTTCCTTATGCGGAAAAAATTGCTTGGGGCCGATCCATGCGAGGTCCACCCCAGACAGGCTTGGTTTTACGCCGTAAAAACTGATTGTATTTACGTTTTTACGCGTAAAACAGTTTTTACGTTTTTACGCGTAAAACAGTTTTTACGTTTTTACGCGTAAAAATGCGTAAAAATACGTAAGTACAACGTAAAAACTGCCTGGTGTACATAAGGACAGTACATACAGATTTACAGAGTCCGGGAAGTGGCATCCAGACGCCTTGGAACAGGCAGAAAACGATTTTTTGTTAAACGCCATGATCGCCTTTGCCAAGGGCGAGGTGGACATTATGTTACGGGTGCTGGAGATGGCGGAGGACTGATCATTGTACGCAACTTTTGTCGGGTAACCTACTTGTGCCAGGGAGCCGTAAAAACGTAAAAACAGCCGCAAAAATATGTTCTTTTGCAAATTTACGTTTTTGCATGTAAAAACGTAAAAGTAAGAACGTAAATGTAAACGCAAAAACCAAGCCTGTACCCAGAGACTGCCCAGAGGCAATGTTGACCTTGGTATGGCGTTGCATTGCCGTCAATCCTGCTGACAGGTCCAACGTCAATGAAATTTGCAGGGCACTAAACATAGTGCCATCGTGGTGGGAGTATGCTCAATCGTTCAGTCCCATGCTGTCGTTTCTATCCCCATCTATAGCGGCAGAGGTTGGACCAGAGCCTGAGTGAATGCAAAACAACATTGACAAAGTTTGACATTAGCTCAAGATCCTAAGTTGAAGTGCGGTAGCCTGCGTTCATGTTACTTGATGAATTGGTACTTTGCTAGCAAGGTGGCGATGTTGCTATGCGAATTTCGCTGGCCTACTTGCAGCTGGCGTTTGCGATTCTCACGCCAATATTTGGTGGATGAGGTGTTTTCAATTTGAAAAATAAAGGCAGTTGCAGATCTGCACAGTGGGTGGTGAGTTAGTCTAACGCACAGCCGTCAAGCATTGCGTCCTGATACCATACTTGAAACTCGTTGCAGCCAACGCAGCGGAGCAACTCGCACATTGGGTTCTTTCGTTACCAAGACTAGTGCGCAGCCACATATTGGTTGAATGGACAAAAGCCCAGTGTTTGCTTCATCCATCCGGAGATACAACCCTATCTGGGCACCTTGGCCTTGATGGGGCCATATCCTGCATATATTTACCCTAGATAACCATTTTTTTCAACGAATAAGACGTCACCATTGTGGGGAGAAGCACTCTCGGCGTCTGCAGTAGGCCGGGCTTACAGAGGTGGCGAAACTTCGGCGCTTCTGGCTGGCGTCCAGGGGCTTCCTGGTGCGCGGAAGCTCGCGGCCATGGAGCACCTGTGCCTATCATATTTGGTTGACTGCCCCGAACTACCTACTGACAAATCCGGTGGTGTGTTCCATCGAAACCTTTA
Organism: Ostreobium quekettii; assembly: GCA_905146915.1. Taxonomy (NCBI): domain Eukaryota; kingdom Viridiplantae; phylum Chlorophyta; class Ulvophyceae; order Bryopsidales; family Ostreobiaceae; genus Ostreobium; species Ostreobium quekettii. The sequence continues at coordinate 8,578 of CAJHUC010003125.1, read as the reverse complement.
TAGGAAACTGCAAACCAGCAGCGTGCGTTACACATGTGCGCATGCACTGGAAGCGCAGTAGAAGAACGTGGTTTCATGGCGGATGGGACCTTGGATAAACAATGATTGCGTGTGGCGCCAAAACATGTTTTTCTCCATAGGTACATATGCTATTTGGTGCCGACTACTGTTAAAGGAAGACACTTATCTGATTTTGGTCACTTAACGTCAAATTGACGTTAATTTCAGACCCCAACCCACCCCTTCCTTAGCGCCAGTCCTTTTTCCGATGCCAGCATGACTCATAAATATTACCCAGCAAGACCATACAACTTCAGAACAGTTTTAGGGGAAAAAGCAGCCAAAACTGCAGCGACTGCGGTGATTGGAAAACTGGTGAGCCAAAAGCGATGATAGGCGAGTTGAGCAGCTGAAAAGCCTGAAAATTGATCCATTTTAAGGACTAACTGGATGAATGACAGTTTGAGGGAAGTTCTTCAGAAATCTATGAACTATTTGCCACTGATCAGCGGAATTTATTGGAATCTCCCCCCCAATGTTGATTTTATTGCAATCACGTAATCCCCCCCCCCTCCTCCTCCCGTCAATTTGATATTAGGCGTACCAAAATCAAAATGTTGTCTTCCCTAAATGCCCAGATGGGAAAAACATATGTGACTGATTGGTCGCCTAATCAGTGCTTGCCACTGTTTTTCATGGGTCCCATTCCATGCTGACATTGAAGCTTTTGCAATCTCCAGGCACCCTATTAAAAGATCTGTGGGATTCAGTGCATCATTCGGCCTTCCAGCAATGTTTCTGAGACAATGTCTAAACAAAAGAGCGCGCACGCAGGAAACGCGGAGTTCATTTGCAGCGCATTTGCATGTCTAATGTGTCATGCAATTGTGTTTATTTATTATGAATGGAATCATACGGCGACAATCGCTCGAGGCACTCAATTTGGTCATTGCCTCGATTACTCTGGTTCCTTCTGCAAACAACGGTCCCCAAATCTTCCACCTTGAATTCCCCCCGCCAAGTCGAGAAACAAGGGCTTTCTCCATACCCCAGGAAGCGGACGTGTCTCCTCTGAAATTTATAAGATTATTCAAATTGTCTGTTGCGCTTGAAAAACTCTGCGCAAGGCCGTTGCCCATGCGCATGGTGGGTGACTCCAGCTGGGGAGAGCGTAGGCCACTAGGAGGCTGCAAACAGGAAGATGCGGCGCTCCTGGTTGGTAGATGGGCGGCCTTCATCACGGGACAGCCTACGTGCCAGGCGTTACAAGCTAGGAGGCCGCAAGGTGGGAAGCGCCGGTCAAAGTGACAACCAGCAAGAGCAGCCGTCGATGGCTGTGTTCCATGGATATACACCGTGGTAGAGTTGATGTTGGGCATGCCAAATCTGCTGGAAAGACAGCTGAAATGCGGCCTATATTTAGGCGGCTCTGCTGCTACATGTGAGCACACGCACCAGCCATCAATTCTGGTACGGGTGGCAGCACCGGTCAACAAGGGCGTATCAACGCGGTGGGCGATTGTTTTTATTGTTGGCGCCCGCAGTATTGCAGTCCCCGACAACAATGGCTTAGCAGGGTAGAATGACGGCGCTTCTGCCACCGCAATGGTGGCGACAACGACGCTGTCACGCAATTATTTGCGCACAACAAAAGTTGGCAACTTATGTATTGTGGCCTTTGAAGTGGATTCGGCAATCAGGATATTGGCCAATGGCGCCTTGAAATTGTTGAAAATTTCTCCCATTCAGTTGATTGCACTGGCGGCAACTTCTGTGGTGGTTACCCAGACTCGCATATGCAATAGAACTTATTTAAATTAATTGTTTCTTCGTTTCTACCGTCGCAAGCATGCACGGAGGTAATGCGCCATAAATGAACACCATGGCTCGCTAAAAAGATGGATGACACTGGCCATGCCGGGTGCTGTGTTATAATAAGAAACGACGGGTGGTCCATTCATTGAATGCCTAAGATGCGAGCCGTTTATTTGGTCCACATATTTGCCACTGCACTTTCATTGCCCTTGTTATCATCCCGGACATGCACAATACTACAAATCACCTACTGCAAGCTGGATAAATGTTCGTGTATGAAAATTTTCTGTGAAAAACTTTCAGACGAATATAGTCTTCTGGAATCAATAGTTCTTTCATTACTACTAGTTGTCCTAAAACATGTTCAAACTTCGTTATGACTGTGGGCATTGCATCGCAACGGCTTTGAAATAGACTTTTTAAATGCTTTATACCGCAGTGTGAGCTAAAGTAAATACGTATTCCACAGTTGGAGTCTCAGCTGGTGATCCTCAAGTACAACAAGAATACAATGTAGTTCCTGGAAGAGTATTGGCTGAAAGATGAGAACTGGGAGAACCCATCAGAGGAAGAATGGCAGCAACATCGCCGACATTGTGGCAAAATGTCACAAAATACGGGCGGCAACGCCGGTCAACAGGGCGTGTTCAAAAGCAAGACTGCCACAAGGAAGGGCTGAATTTGACGGAGCGTTGCTGCCGATCCTGCCGACAGCCCCGATATCAATTGAACTAGCACAGAACTTAACAAGATGGCCTAGAAATGGGAATATCATCAGTATCTCTGATTGCACTGTCGCTCTGAAGCTTCTCTGTAGTTTGGAAATCTGGGTATTGATTCAGGGAAGCCAAAAAAGTGGCGACAGACTGGAAATTTGACGATAAAATTTCACTTCGAGACCGGAAATCGGCATTAAATAGTGCACGAAATGCATCTCATTTTGCTTGCAAGGTGACTATGTTGCAATGCGAACGTCGCTGGCCTTCTTGTTACTGGATTTCGTCATGCTCATGGCGACATTTGGCGTGGTTTGGCTGTTTCCAATTCTCCTCAAAACTGAAAAGAGAAAGCCGCCGTTGATCTACCAATTATCTGTAGATTAGGTGCTGGAACCAAGCATTGATCAATGCGTGCCAACATCAAATATAGTATTCGTGTCTATTGAATGTCGCAGATAAACTCTTACATCGGCTTCTTTGCTGTGAAAGCTACTGCGCAGCCACATTTTGGTGCACTGAGCACCACCTCAACGTCATTCCCTTCATTCTTTCGCATGTGATGCCTCAGGTTGGACCCCACGATTAGAGTAGTGCAACTATGCTCTGATGGATTTGCCGCGGCAAATCCAGGGTTTGCAAATTTCGTCGCAGGATGGAACACCTTTCAGTCACCTTTCGGTGAGAGGTTGTAAAGATCTACCGGCATTGTGACTCCGTACATACGGAGGAGGCGAATCTTCGGCGCTGGTGATGTGCGCTGATGGGGATCCTGGCACGGGAAGCTTGGCAGCCATGGAGGGTCCGGGGCATCATGGCTAGTTGATACACCCCGACCTGTTTCGAGATCAATCTGTTCGCATTCGTTATATCCCATGCCTGTGTATAAATTGCGAATCCAAAGGCGCACGTTGGGCTTGCGCCACAGCACTCGAGTCTAATGCTGCTGCAGGTAAAACACGATTGATGTCAGTTTTGCTTGAAGCTCAATCACACCAGAATTTGATATTGCAGGTGAGCAGTTTTGCCTGGCGTCGACTGCGTTTATAAGATCTTAGAGAATGAGGACCCAAGCGTGGCTGCTTAGTCGCCCAACCTGCATTTCCAGATTCGCCGCTGTTCATGGCGGGTCTCAATCAATGCTGAGGTGGAAGATTGGCTACTCTCAGTCAGTGTCTTGAGAAGTCTTTGGATGCAGTGCGCTATTTGGCATTCCAGCGATGGTGCTGAACAAAGTGGGTGCATGAGATAGTTGACGCGCAGTAAACCTGGGGCTAATGGCAAAGCATTTGTGTGTCCAATGGCTTTGCACAGTTGTGCTTGTTCTCTGATCAGGAGATATTACCCCAGCCATGACTATAGCAATACGGCGACAGTTGCTCAGAGCAATCCACTCGGGCACCATCCCTTACATGTTGGCCATCGTCTACCCAGTTTGCTGCCTTTGTATCCACACCACCAAATCCAGGATGCAGCCTTTGGTCTGCGTCCCCTCAGCGAAAGGAAATAACTTCCCCAAATTCGTATTTTGAATTCATGGGATTGTGGAGAGCTGCTGCGCCAGCAAAACATTGTACAAAGACATCGGTAACATGGACAGAATAAGAATCGACACAATTTTAATTGCTTAACGCCATCCTGCTCCCTCGAGGCGTGAACCAGCTGGGAGCGGAGCCTGTGCTTGAGAGACCTGCTGCTTCGAGCGGGTTCCTGCGTTGGCGCAGCCCACGTTTTACAATTCAATGGAGTCGCCCATCCTACTGCGGCGGGCTCCAAGCCCGTTCTGTAGAAGGCACCCATACACGGCATTGCCGCACACTCAGTGCAGCATCCAACCGTTGAAGTCGGAGGATGCAACGGTCACAGTGAAGCAGTGAAATGACCTGTGTCGCAACCGACTTCAGTTCATCCTAAGTCAATCCAATTGGGGCTTTCTGTGGAGCACCTGGGCTCGTTCACCCTCACCATCTCAATCAGCCGACAGGCCTGTCCCGGATACCCAAACTCCACGGATTTCCTCCCCGAAAGGAATCTCCCCGGCCTGCAGATTCCCCCTTTCCCTCATCTTGACCAGAGTCGTGTGATCATAAGAGTCCATCCTCTCGTTGGGTCAATTTTGACGAGCTACGCTGTCTAGACCTGCAGACACGATAAACCTGAATGGCCTTTCCTTGCGGGGAAATAATCAATGTCTGAACATCTCAAGTCATGTCCGCTCTGCCCATGCTGGAACAGCTCAAACGGTTGCATTACGCTGTGCACAAGACTATCCAAGCACCTTCGATGTGGCGCGCAGAGGCAGCAACGCTTAGGGCCGCATTACTATGCGGCATCCCCCATACCCACCTCGCCCACCCCTTCACCCCAGACGATGGTGGCGACCCCCGGCCAAAGCCACAAGCCACCGCTCGTGCCTGGATCGCCGTTCTCGAGGTGGGCGCCGTCGCGAGGCGTTGGCCCCGCACGGCACAGTGAGCGCGAAACGGCTCTCGGCGGATCGACTCACTTTGGCCAGAGGGGCCAGTGCGCTCCCGCGGCTCAGACCTTTTTGTTGCACCTGATCCAATCGCGGGGAGTTTGGATGCACACAAGGGGTGTTCACCCTGCTGGGGGGCGGAGAGCGTGCGAAGAGCTCAGGAGGGTCGCCGATGGCGTAGCTTTCCCGTGCTCTCTTGTCAAGTTCAAGGTCAGCTGCGAGTGGTGGGAAATGAGACCCAAATTTCTGGCGTGGCATGGTCGCCTTGGTGGGGGCCGCCAGGCTGCCACGGGCCGGTCAGAATAGACTAGCCTCTCTTCCTTTCAGCCTCCTTCCGGCGTGCGGCGTCCAGCCAACATCCCGTCGGTGCACTGCACCTTCCATAGTGCATCCTGCATGGAATCCGCCCTGAAGGACAGCCTCCAGTATCAGAACGTCAAGGCCACTGGCCATTCGAACACGCAAGACTAACACTGGGTATATTGGGAGGGCGTGGCAGTGGAATTCTGGTCTTATCCCTGAACTACAAGATCACCAAAGCCCACTTGTGCTGCAAACCTCTGACTTGTGCCAAAAATGACACTGGTGGTATTCTCCATCACCTGTTTTACCCACACTGCAAATCTTCCATCAGATATTGAAAGGGTGTGCTGCGTAGGTCTGTGGCAAGAAATAGTGCCGAAGGGGAGTAATGAGAGGGGTGCATCCTCGCACCACAGGTGAGAGCTCCAGTGTGCCTGCTGCCTTCACAACACGAGGCTTCTCTGTGTTAACTAACAATAGCCATACGTGAATTTCAGCAGCCCAGCTCAGTTGTTAGGCCACACTACATGCAGTCAGGTGGCTATTCAAAGACAAGCAATGATGCCATCTTTACTTGTGCCATCCTATTTCTGCATCACAAACATGATGCGACAAGTGCTTTATTAAGATTTCAATGCCCATCAATCCGATTTGGGAATGTTATCATAAGATTTCCACAGATCATCATAGGATTTACGTCAGTTGCCATGCAATGCTCAGTTTGCCCATTGACCTGATCACCTTGCACACTGGATGTAGACATAAATATAGTCTAGGGATGCTTGGATCCAATTCAGCGGTTGGCCACATGAACCTCTTTCTTCACTTATGGAAGAACAAAGGGACTGTTTCTGAGAAATTGGCTAAATGCTTTTTGAGGCTGGATGTTAAGCCCAAATGTATTTCCAAACCCACTGTGCACACATCTGCACCATTCACCTTGTGCAATACTGCAAAATGCATAACCCTCTACCCCTTTGCTGCAACTGCGATGCAACTGCACATTTATTGTGCACAGCTTAAGCTTATGATCATTAAGTATCTTTGCAGGCTGCTTTGAGATACCAGCCGGCAAGGTCATCAGTGCGGACCTAAGCAGATTGACTGGCAGGGTAGTACACCTGCTCAAAGGTAAATGTGCAGCCTTGCACTGCCATTGCATTTCAGGGCATTCCATTACCAGCATTGGACCAGGACTGAGATTTACCAACCGCTGGAACATGCTTCTCTGACAGGACAGTTCATGGTCAGCCTATTTGTCAAGAGGCACCAAGGACATCTCAGTGATTCTTTGCCCTTGTTGTTCGACAGCAGCATATGATGTTGGCCATCATGTTTCACCACTTTTTGTGTGAGGATGCCTTCATCCCAAGGTGTTTCCTGCTTCTGCTGTGGACATTCCACATCATCAAGCTAAGTGTGCTGTTTCTTGTGGTTGCAGACATGTTCCGTACTAAACTGTTGCACAGCATGGCTCTGGCTGGGCTGTGTGTTCTGCTGGCATTGTCAAATTCCTCATCGGACTCTTATCAAGTGGGGGTGGATCCACAGAACGTCCAATTGCAAGGTGAGACAGGCTCAGCTCACGAACAGGTCATGGTCATTATTCATGTTTGCAAGCTCAGGCAGTCACAAAAAAGGGCATCTGTGCTGTTGATCGTCTGTGGAGTTGCCGTTTTTGCTACTGACACCAAGAGCCTTCACAGCATCCAGTTGACAGTGGACTTTACCATCGCAGTGCAGTTGCTGTGAAGCACATCTGGAGTATCTACAGACATCAGTGACACATGCTCCAATGAACACAGTAATAGTTGAGGATATGCATGTCCTGGGTATTTGCAACCTACATTTGGATAGGACTTTGCAAGCTCGTGTACATATGAAACTCCTCAGCTCCTGGCCATACCCTGGATATGTATATCCACATCGTGATGGCCATCTTGTTTTGGAAACCCAGTCTATGGCTCAGTTTCTGGCGTAATACGGGGGGTAACCTGTTGATCATGTGCGCTTGCATGATTTCAGTGAATCGATTTGGTTCAGAACTCAAACTGCTTGAAGGGTTTGATTCATTGACTTGGAGCTGGAAGCAAGTTGCCAATTATTGGATGTACTGCGCCACGTTCTGTCCATGTTGTCATTTCTAAATCGACATAAATATTCATCAGCTGCGTTGCACTATGGGTCACAGATGTGGCAGCGTTCTTGATCGCTTCTATTTTTATCTGAATGTACGTTCCAGTATTGATCCATGTGTGAATTTCCTCATGATTATCAAGCAAGAGAAGTGTTCCCAATCTCACATGCTTTGTACCGATTCTGTTTACTGCGTCCGAAAGGGTTTCTGGTTGACGTAATCATGGCTTCCCCAGGAAGGGCTGGGGATGGGGGATTGCACAACGACCATGATGGCGAAGAGCGGCAGCAGATTTGTCCAAATGTATGTGTTGTTTGCCTTAGTCGTCCTGCTGCAGGTGGCGTATTGGATACTTGCAGTTGTTGCCAATTGCTGCTTGTTGTTGTATGGTATCCAGATTGTTCTTGCAGTGCTGTATGTTCCCTGGGTGCTGGCGCTCAAGAAGCATTGCATGCAGAGATTGTGTACCGCGCATCAATGGACCTACCCAAACTGCCAACGCTTGTCTTTTCTTCGATAGAGCGCGCGGGACGGAGCAAATCGACAAGCAAATATAAAGTAAATGGTGCTAAGTACGGTGTGGCTGGACACGGGGAACACGGTGTTAAATATGGTGTTATGAATATAGAGATACGTTGATTATTAGTTGATAACATTTGCAACGAATGCTACTTGATTGGCGTGCTTGTGCTGTAATGCATTTGATTACGGCTTAGGTCCCCGTGCCTGGGAGCAACCGTGCGTGCGAATTTCTTGGTTTTCGTAATAGTAGTGGTTATTCATGACTGTGTTCCTATCAATGTTCTTCACCATCAGAGGCAACAATTGAGCACAACGCCATGCCAGACCCAGTTAATAGGTGATAGGAGATCAGGCAATCACCAGCAACTGACCCGATAAGAATCCAGGAAATTGCATGAACACATTGATCAGGGCACATACGCACAAAGTGTGGCAGTCGCTCGGAGGGTGGCCGTCCTTAGAATAATATTAACCACACACCAACTAGCCTTACATTCCTCCAAACGAGCTTCCTGCATATATTGTCTGTCATTGATTCGTTCATCCTATGGTCATCACGCATTAAGCAACATTTTGAGCGGGGACATGTGTCTTTTTGGCTGACAATAC
>CAJHUC010003124.1:0-107126 GCA_905146915.1 Ostreobium quekettii | reverse complement strand
GAGAGTGAACCTGCGAGTGCAAGTGGTGCTGTGTGAGGGAATCGCAGGACTCCAGGGTGCCAAACAGGTGCTGGGGCAGCTCTGAATTGCCCCAGTACCACTGCTGTGTCTGGTTACACGTGGGAAGTTCCGGAATTGAGGTTTCTGGGGGGGAACTGCTGCTGTGTTCCCTGCACAATTGCACCTGATTGAGGAGTGGGAGTGTTGTTTTCCCGCTTCTCTTTGCTGTTCTGGTGTGCTGTTGTGCTGCTGGGTGCTAGAATTGGAGTGTTGGGGGAACCTCTATGCAGGGATTCTGTCGCTGTTCCCTGTGCTGAGCAATTGGGGGAGGGATACCTCTGCTGCTTCCCTTGCTTTGGAGTTGACCTTGAAGGATTCCTGGGGCTGGGTTGGTCTTGGCAAGCATCTGGTGGCCTGGTGTGAGCAGTGGCCATCGCAGGGCCAGGTTTGGGACTGATCCCAATAGGGACCTCCCTGCCTGTCGACTTGGTGAGCACATGGCAGGCACCAGCGGCCCTTGTGTGGTGGAGCTGCCTACGACCAGCTAGGGCTGCTTAGCCCTGTGGACTAAAAAGACCGAGCTTGGCCTGACTACCCAGTGGGCCTTAATACGCCCCTAGGAGCCCTCGTGTCGGCTCATAAGGGTCATTAGGGTGCCAGTGCACCAGATCCGGGGTCGCCAGGACCCGAAGTTCGGACGGGGGAGTGGTAGAGGGTGCTGTTAAGGCATAGGGCTCACAGGAGCCAGCCGGCAGCGTGGGTAACCCGAGGCAATAGGGTCCAATAGGGACCAGTCCGGGGCCCATATAGCTGCCACCACTACGGGGTCCCCGCCTGCCTACTCCACCGCAGGTTGAAGCCGGCGGGATACTCGGGTGTGTGGTTAGGTGTCGTAGTTAGGGGTGCCTATGTCCCTACCGTGCTCGACTCTCGATCCTGGGCAGGACAGGCAGACCTTCGGGTCGGTCGCTGTACCAGGGAGACCTGGGATTGATTTCCCGGGAGCTGGGTCTATTGGGCTTGCGGCACACACAGGGAAGGCGGCGTCCCACTGCTGATCCTAGCTCCCCTTGCCCTGGCTAGGGCCCCAGAGTACCGTGAGCCTAGGGGTCGTCCTCAGGGGATCGGAGTACTGCTCTGTGTCTGACCGGGGGAGCTTAAGACCTAGGCTGACTACGGTACCTACAGCTGGGTACCTGGGGGTGCACGAAAGGCCCCAGACTACCACGACTGACTACGTTCAGTGTCCGGTGCACAGGACATTTCTGCTGGGCGCATACAGTTGGGTCTGACGTGCGGTGTGAGAGGGTGAGGGAGTGGTTTGTGGTGACTGTGAGTGAGAGAGAGGTTCATCAGCATGTCTGGGTCTGGTGATGACATGCAGGTGAATGGGGCGGAGAGTGTTGACCAGGCTCCCCAGACTGTTGCTGTGGTGCGGCCTTCTTTGGTCAGTGAGCCTGATGATCGGCTTGTAATACAATCTTAACTGCCAGGACCCTCTCAGGTCCAGGGTGGTGCCGTCCCTGTTCTGTCGGTGCTTCATTTACATCGACATGAACATACGGAAGTTGTGGTGGACCAAGCGGCGCGTACCATAGTCAAAAGACTAGCCACTCAGCATGGCGAATTGTTCCGGTATTTCCATGAGGGGATCGAATCCCTGAAAAGGGATACTGTGAGGGAACAGTTTGCAGATGAGGTTGAGACCTGGGCTGGCAAGGTACAGGGGGAGATTGAGAGGCAGGGACATGAGATACGATCCCTGAAACGGGAAATGCAGGTCTCCAAGGGGGAATTGTTGGCTGAGGTGCAGAACTGTAGAAAAGACCTGAATAACGACCTGACCCGTCTGCGTGCGTTGATCCCTGAGATGCAGAAGCCATTGCAGGAGGCTCTGCGCAAAATGAGTTCCCAGATGACGGGAATGTCTGAGGGGTGGGGAAAGGACATAGACCGTATCCTCACAATGAGCCAGCAGTCCACTGACTCAATCGACGCGCGTATTGTACAGCTCGCGACGCAAACGGATCGTGATCATGAGCGGCTCCGTGAGCGGATTGCGGAGATGACTGAGCGTCAGGCCGTTATCATGGCCTCTATGGAGGACATGGAGACACAGGTTCATGCGTTGGTGACAGAGGAGCAGAAATCTGTGTCAGATACCATCTCTCCTGCAGATCGACTCCCTCACACGCTGTATGAGGAGTCAGTACCTGAGCCGTCATACCGACCCTTACTGGGGGATTCTGTTACCTCTCCCATGGGTCACACTGTACCCAAGGGCTCACCGGAGTCCTTGAAACCCCAAAAACCCCCGCTGATTGGGTATACGTCGGGAGCTGAGCCCGAACATACTTCGCATTCCCGGGTAGTTCTCGCTACACGTATGGTGTCCTATATGGGAACAGAGGACACCCATCCTGCGGCAGCTGGAACCAGTGGAGGTGGTGACACTGTCGATGCAGCAGTTACTGTGGGAGTGGGCCAAATGAAATTGGACGCCCCTCCTTGATATGGTGGCGGACGTCGCCCTGGTGTCCGTGTCTGGTTGAGCCACATGGAGCGTTACATGCGGCTCATGAAGTACCCCCAGACTGACTGGTTGGATATAGTGGCGATGCGAGTTGAGGGGGCAGCCAGTGCATGGATGAAAGCGGCGCTGGTATCAATCGAGAGGAATCAGCGACCGCGTTTTCTGGACTGAACAGACTTTACCACCGCAATGATTGCTGCATTCGAACCCGTCACAGAGATAGAGGAGGCCCGCAAAACCCTTCGGGCACTCTGACAGACGGGAAAGGTGGCCACCTACATTCAGAAATTTCAAGAATTACAATGTAGGCTGCCGGGGATGACCGCGGAAGAGGCGTTCAGCACCTTTATGAGCGGTCTGACGCCTCATCTACAAGAACACGTTGGGGCGCACGTACAAGGCGATCTGGAGGCTGCCAAACGCATGGCCCTCCAGATGGAAATGTACAGGGGGACTGCTGATACGTCGCGGGGGAATCAGCAGAAGTCGCAGAGCAGGCAGAAGGGTAAGAAAGGGACTGCCCACTCTGTTGAGGCTCAACCTCAACCTGCGGGGCCCAGCCAGGTGAACGCTGTCCAGAGTCAGGGACAGCAGAGAGGAAAAAGCAAAGGCAAGGGCAAAAAGGGGAAGAAACAGGACAAAGAGGCTTCCCAGCAAAAAGTGCACTGCTTCTCCTGTGGAGGAGACCACACATTCCGCCAGTGTCCAATCTGGTAGGAAATGCAGAAAAAGTGTGGAATGCAGGCGAAAAACCAGGGAAACGCCTAACTTGGTCGCACTTGCCCATACCTGTGCCGCACCAGGGTGAACCCGCAGAGTCGAACGAGGGGAATAACGAGAGCCATACGGGGAACCATTTAATTGGGGAAAAGAAAAGGGATCCTCAAGTGCTTCCTGAACCTGTGGAACAACAGCGACAAGCGCCAGTTTCCCCACCTCCAGTGGCAGGCGCGGGGTCGGATCTGACCGAACGGAAACAGGCAGGTCGGCGGGAGTATTGCAGAGTGGCAGACTCACCGCCCGACATTTCCACAGGGGAAGTAACCAAGGAGAGACCACAGACTGGCATTGCGGTATTTGGTGCCAGTCAATGTGGGCGAGCGCACCTGAGAACACTTGAGTTAATCGGTCGTATCGGCAGGAAAACATGGAGGTTCTTGATCGATTCTGGATCGACCGGAAATTACATTTCCGCTCAGGTGTGTGCAGCTCATAAGGTGAAAGTGGAGGAGGATCCCCTTCCTGATACGCTGACCATGGCTGATGGTACCAAAACCCAAACAGAAGGCAAAGTCCAGTTGCGCTTCAAATGTGGTGGATATCGGGAAACAGTCCAGGCGAAAGTATTCCCTGGTCTGCAAAAACCTATGATTTTGGGTATCCCCTGGTTACAGAAGGAGAATCCCCACATCGATTGGACTCGCGGGGTAGTAACTGTCGAGCAAGGACAAAAGTGGATTGAACTACCCCTTGCCACACAAAAAAGGGTACCATCAGAGGAATTGGTGACCATGATCAGTGCTAAACAAATGAGTCGATTACTGAGGAAAAAGCCTCAAACACGGGCTTTTATGGGGATGATTCGGAAGGTGACGGAACCAGTGGACAAACATGAGGGGAAGACCCAATCGGACTTGTACTCATCGCAATTACAGCGAGAGGATCTCCCTGATCAGTTGAAGGGAATTCTCAAGGAGTATTCCGACGTCTTTCCGGATGAATTACCGGTTGGGCTTCCACCTGTACAAAAGGGGCACCAGTTTAAGATAGATTTGGAGGATGACGTCCCTCCAGTCCATCGGCCCCTATATAAACTGAGCCCGCTCGAGTTGGCAGAGGCGAAGAAGCAGATTGAAATGCTGCTCGAGCATAAGTTTATTCGCCCTTCCGAATCCCCATACGGCGCACCCGTCCTATTCGTTCCTAAAAAGGATGGAAGCTTGCGGTTTTGTGTGGATTACCGCTGGCTGAACAAAAAGACGATCCGGAATCAATATCCCCTCCCGTTACCGGAGGAGTTATTTGATCGTCTGGGCGGTTCAAAAGTGTTCAGTAAAATCGATTTGAAATCTGGTTACTGGCAGATACCGGTGCGAGAAGGAGACGTTCAGAAGACGGCATTCAAAACTCGCTGGGGTCTATTCGAGTATTTGGTGATGCCCTTCGGTGTTACCAATGCCCCAGCGCAGTTTATGAACATGATGAACGATCTCCTAGGAGAGTATCTCGACCGATTCATCCTTGTTTTCTTGGATGATATTTTGATATATTCTGCCACGTTAGACCAGCATACTGAACACGTGCGCCAAGTGCTGCAGAAATTGCGGGAACATCGACTCTTTGCAAAAGCTTCAAAATGTGAGTTTGTCAAGGATTCAGTGGAGTTCCTTGGACACCAGATTTGTGGTGGAGGACTGACCCCGACAGAGGTCAAACTGCAGGCAATACACGATTGGGCCACACCCCAGAACGTAACAGACATTCGTTCGTTCTTGGGGTTCACGAATTATTACCGGAGGTACATTCGGAATTACAGTGACATTGCCGGGCCTATGACTGATCTCACGAAGAAGGAGATGGCATGGCAATGGGGCCCATATCAGAAAAACGCGTTTGCTGCCATGAAAGAGGCTTTCTGTCGTGCGCCAATTCTGATTTTCCCAGATCCTAAACTCCCGTATACGATTTTCACCGATGCCTCGGGCACAGGTGCGGGAGGTGCATTATTACAGGATCAGGGAGATGGCTTGAGACCAGTCGCGTTTCTGAGTAGACGACTCAAGCCGACAGAACAGAGGTATTCGGCTTATGAACGTGAACTGGCTGCAATGGCGTACTGCTTACAGAGCTGGCGACATTATGTGGAGGGCTGTCCTGGCGGGGTGGTCATTCTGACAGACCACCAAACGTTAAACCGCATTATGGACCAGCCAGTGCTTACCCGGGTGCAGACCAGGTGGATGCGATTGGGGTTGTTTCAGTCGATCAATCCCATGATCAAGTACCATCCTGGGAAAGCAAACATTATCGCCGATGCTCTGAGTAGGAGTCAGAGGAGTATAGTGGAACCGGCAGAATACGAGACAGAGAATACCGGTTCCCTCTTTACCGTGACAGCTCACATGGAGATGGATGAGGAGGAGTGCCACAGATGGATCACAGCATATGAGGCAGATCCACATCTGGGGACAGTGTTGAGCACTTTACGGCAAAGTCAAAGAGCGGATGACTACTTGTTGATACCCAGTGGATTGATCGGGATAAAGAAGGATGGTCAAATGAAGATCGTTGTACCCGCGTCCTTACGTCAGAATATATTGAGGGAATGCCACGGTAGTCCCACTGCTGGACACGTGGGCATATGCAGAACGTTGGAACAAGTGGACAGGCAATTCCATTGGCATGGACTCAGAGGAGATGTTACTTCATACGTCAGGAGTTGTCCGACCTGTCAGCAGATGAAGTCGGATAACAGGGCCAAAGCTGGTCTTCTGCAGCCCTTAGAAATTCCCTCAAGGAAATGGGCTCAGGTGACAACCGATCTGGTCACTGACTTACCAGAATCGGATGGCTATACTGCGATAGTAGTATTTGTGGACCGTTACACCAAAATGGTTCACTTTGCCCCATGCAGAAAAGAAGTAACAGCCATGGAATATGCCCGGTTGTTTGTTGACCATGTCTTCCGTCTACACGGTCTACCGGAGGTTATTATATCTGACCGAGATCCGAGATTTACCAGTAAATTCTGGAAAGGTCTGTTTGACCTGCTGGGCACTGATCTCCGGTTCAGTACAGAGTTTCATCCTCAGACGGATGGCCAGAGTGAGAGGGCCATACAAACGCTGGAAAACTTCCTACGACCGTATGTTGAACGAGATCCACAACACTGGGTGAAGCAATTGCCGTTAGCGGAATTCGCCGCGAACAACGCTGAAAGTGTGGCCACGGGTTATTCGCCGTTTTTCCTTAGCTCGGGAGACCATCCAATTTTGCCTACATCGATATTACAAGGACATGGAACCTCCCGAGTAGAAGCTGTACAACAGATGGTGGAACGGATGAAGACTGCCCTGGAGGAAGCACAAGCCAACCTTGCCCACGCGCAACGCCGTGCTCAGTATCAGGCGAATAAGTCGCGTCGGGATGAGAGTTATGAGGTTGGTGGTGAGGTATTATTGGCAACGCGGAATTTGAGTATCGACCAGTATCTTCCGTCAAAAATCAGACGACGCTGGGTCGGTCCCTTTCCGGTAGTCAGAGTGATTTCTTCAGTGGCTTACGAGTTGCGTCTTCCCTCAGGTTGGAAGATTCATCCAGTCTTCCATGTCTCCAACTTGCGGAGACATGTCCGTTCAGAGAGGTTCGCCCGGGTGGAGAAGCCACCTCCCCCGATATTGGTTGACGGAGAGGAGGAGTATGAGGTGGAGGCGATTCTGAGGCATAAAGGCACAGGAGCCCGGCGCCTCTATCAGGTCCTCTGGAAAGGTCATCCAGTGACTAAGGCTTCCTGGGAGCCTGAATCGCATCTCCGTAATGCTTCCTCCCTCCTAGAGGATTACCTGTGCCGGGTCGCTGCATCTGAGCCAAAGCGATCCCGGAAAACAAAAGGAAAACAGAACAAGTGATGGTGTCACCGGGGAGTTCCGAGTGCCGGCCGTTGATGCGGTGGGATGGTTACAGTTGGTGATGGGGTCTTACGTCTCGGGGGTAATCGCGTTCGGCGTGCCGAACCAGACTTGGATCTACAGGTTGCAACTGAGCCACCGTACCGGCCGTACATGAGCACATCGTTGGTGCCGGGGGCCTTGTTTCTGTTTGGCCTTTGTATATCATGGGTTTCGTTGGGTTTTTCTTTACTTCACTTGCTCCGTGTCTCGGGACAGCCACTTCCTTATGGGGGGAAGTGATGTTGTGAATTCTGGTGGATCCAATTATACTGGAGATTTCACTTCATTGTGTTGTACTGCGATATTGGGGTGAGACTTGGGTTTACTAGATACACTAGGGGAGTAGTGTGTCTATAATTTGATTTGCTGCTGTTTGGAGTAAATGAACACCTGATTATATTTGTGGTTCTTGGGTTTACTAGATACACTAGGGGAGTAGTGTGTCTATAATTTGATTTGCTGCTGTTTGGAGTAAATGAACACCTGATTATATTTGTGGTTCACGCTTCCAATGTAACAATCTTTCTGAGTTTCCCTGCTCGCTCTCCGCGTGCCCCTCGTGGGCAGGTCCTGGGGCGCACCCAATAGGGTGCGCAACACACTTGGCATGGTTTTCGGTTCGATGCGGGCGATGGCGCCCGCCGAGGCGCCCAATGAGGCCGCGGGGCCTCCTCCGCCGGATTGCTGGCGGGCTTTCCGGGGCGCTCGTGTCTTTGGGTACGCAGCGTGGGCCCAGGCCGCAGGGATGGCCAGGCGCAGGGCGGCTATGCGCGCAGTGGGTGCGCGGCGCCGTGCGGCTTGCGGGTGCAGCCGCTGGGAGGCGCGAGACAGGGGAATCAATAGTTACAGTACTGCGTCTGGTGGTCACCCTTTTGTGGCGGCCACCAGCGCGTGTCACGTGATAATGCAGCGCACCGTATTGTATCATGTTCAGCGATAGTATCTCATCCCCCAATACTGTCCAGGAGAGGGCCCTAAAGTACTAGATATTCAACTAACCATATCTCCTCAACCGCTAAGCCAATTAGGGTGGTTCAAAAACCTATAGACTCCTAACAGAGTCTACTTTCACCTGAGATACCATAATCACTGTACATTCCACTTCCCAGCTCCCATATGGAGAAACATTAACTACCCCCTGTAGTTTACACCACACGGTATTTGGTCTATCCATTCTCCGCCGGCTTGGCCACCAAGAAAGCGCACGAAATCCAGGCGTCGGAAGAGGGGTTGGTCCGGACGATCGCCCCCATCGCGAGGTACTTGTCCCACAGCTCCCGCCACGCTCGCCATTCCTCCGGAGTCGTCAAGGGATACTCGCCCTGATCGAAGGGGGCTGGAGGGCCCATCGGGCCCCATTGAAGGGGGGCCCCGGTGTGGATCCATTGCAAGACGCGCGAAGGCGCCTCGATGCGGCGCCACGCGGTGAGGCGGCCTCGAAGACGAGCGTATGGAGGGTCCTCTAGGCGGCGGGTTTGGGGGCCTGGGACAAAGTGTTGGGGCCCGCTGGTGCCTTGGAACTCTTGCCCTTGAAGTGGCAAGCGCCGGAGGTGGACGCGCCCGCAGGACTGGCGGCCGGAGCTGCGCGATCGAGGTTGGCCTGGTTCTTGGCGGCAGCCGACTTGGTCGCCAACTTCAACTGCTGATTGAGGACCTCCTTGCGAATGTGCTCCAACGGCTCGTTGATCAAAGGATCCCAGAAGCGCCGATGAACTGCACCCAGCCGAACGTTGGTCTAGAGCGCCTGCCACAACCCGTCGAGGGACGTCCCCTTGTGCTCCCCGTGCACTTGTTGAAGTCGGATTAGACTCTGCAATCTTATCGTAATCGTCATGAGGGCATCGAGGTACAGCAAGAGGGCGTCCCGAAAGATGGGCGGGAAGCCTTGGTGCACCGCAAAGTTGATGAAGGAGGCCGTGAGGTCGAAGAGCCACGCGATGTAGGGCGCCCAGTTTTGGTACTCCTAGAAGTAGCCGGAGTTGGTCCCAAGCGCCTGCGCGAGTTGCGTGCCTTCGGAACTCCGCCTCACGTCGAACCACTCTGGAAAGCGGACACCCGGAGGTCGGACCACCGGGTTGGTGACTGACCGCGGAAGGAGCCGGGGGTCCGTGAGCCAGACGGCGTCGAGCAAAGCTGTAGGCGGACCGTCGTTGAACCGGACGGCTTGTTCTTGTAGCCACTGCTCCGCAGGTGTCCGGTTCATAGAAAGAACTTGGCCAAGACGGCCGGGGAGGGCAAGGCACTCGGTGCCTTTGGGTTGTGCCAACAACTAGCGCGAAGGAAACAAGATAGGAGGGGAACCGAGGGGGGAGCCTAAATAGCCGCCCCCGCTCAGCCCCGCCAAAGCCCGCCAAGTCCAAGGCGCCAAAACGGGCGGACCCTTGGACACTCCGTACTTTGACGGACCCAAGGTACTAGGAAGGGCCAGAAACCCATTTGAATATGATTGCGCCCGATTCGAAACTCGGTGCAACCCACCCAACGTCGTCCTGGGTGGAAATCTATTAACAAGATAGTTAATGTCATTTCCCCATCCAATCTTGGAGAAAGGCGTCCGTCCCCACGCTCCCCACATCCGCGTGCAGGCTGTTGTACCTGGGACAGAGGGTATTCGCTGCAGAAGCAAAGCAGTCGCAGGTCCGGAGACCAAAATGCTGCGTTAGCCAGCAGAAGATGACCGGATTTAGCTAGTAGTCGTCGCCACCTGAACCCGCGATAGGCGGTCCGGGATGACGTTGTCTGCCTACCGAATGTAGGTCTGGACGAGCAAAAGGTGGCGGGTTGTACAAACTTGATGGAGCTCGTGGAGGGGGCGGAGGAGCTGCTTGGAATGGGTAGTCATGTTGCAGAGGTAGTACATGACTACCTGGTTGTTGATAAGGAGCTTGAGCCTCGAAGGAAGGCCAAGGGAAGCAATGGGAAAAAAGTTGTGGATTGCCTGCTCCACTGCCGGCATCTCACGCACATTGATATGCTTCAAGGAACGGTCCCAAAGACCCTCACAAGGAGGGGGCGGGACACACCCGGAGGGGAGAAAGTGGCCCCCCACCCAGTTAGACTGGCATCTGTGGCCAGCGTACCAGCAAATGTGACCACGTCTAGGTTGAGAGGGCGTCCTTCACAGCACTGAATATTGCCCCACGCTGGCTTGATGGGTGAGGATTAGGCAATCCCGCCAATTGCGCTTGGAGCGGAGAACGTCATAGAGGCTTTGTAAGAAAAAGCGAGCCAACAGGAGGGCTAAATGCAAAGAAATGGCCAAGCCACAGAAACATACCAAATCCTAGGCCACAACCCAGCGACAAGACTGCAAGCTCTTGGCCCATTCCGCCACTAAGGCTGCCTTCTCTGGAGGGACTTCAAAACGACAATGGACAGTGTCCACAATCACCCCCATGTGCTTTTTCGAAAAAAACTGGTGTCCATTGACACTTGCGTTCCTTGAGTTGAATGCCCAACGAAGCAAAAACACCCCTCACAAGACTAGACCAGCGAGTCAAGCGGGCGGGGTCATGTATGGCCGCCAAAAAATCATCGAGATAAACCAATAGAATGGCTGGAGGTTCTTTGGTGTAAATCCAAAAGTAGCTAGCTATTGAATCATCCCTGGCTAATCAGCCAAAACGGAAATGGCAAGTTGTTGTGTGAGCATTGTCTTTGGTTCTTTATTAGAGCCGAGTGAGATACGATGCGAAAGCGCACGCACTAATTATCCATGCCCTCATGGATCATCGAGCGCAGCGAGGCGATTTTGGGATTTTGGCCATTTTTGGGCTATTTTGCTGCATAGAAATAAGGGTGCTTGTGGGGACGGTGGCTTAAGTATAGGGTAACTTGAGGGTTATGTAACCGTGCTGTGTACCGCGGGGACAAGACGCTGAGAACCCTGTAAAAAATATCCCGTTTAGCCATCATTGCCTGCATGCAAACCGCATGCAAGGCAACGCCGGACCCAATCCGCCCTTCCGACTGATGCACCGCAGACGCTGTTCCGCCAAGGGCCCACCACATCTGTGCCGCATCGAGATTGCTCATGCGACCATGCCGATTATGCCTGGCCAACCTCCAGAGGAATCGTCAATCCATCGCATGGGGTACGCGCGGTGTGAGGGCAGCCGTTTGAGGGCTTGTACAATACGGGACATCATTGTACAATAGCATGGGTAGTCATTGTACCATAGTTTCTGAGCCGCGCCAAATGGGCACGGGTTGTACAATAGATATTTAATATAGACGGAACGGGGTGTGACCAAGCCGGGTGCCGTTCAGGGTCAAGGCACGTGGGACAGACCCAATGGGTACGCCACTGAGATTGGGTGATAATGACGTTGGGATTAGTCACGGTGACTCGCGGGACAAAACGGGGTTCACGGAAGGATTTGAATTCGAACATCTGAACATCATAAAGTTGCCAATCTGGCATGTGCCGGTTGGCCTGCCTAAACCCCGCCCTTGGACGGCTATTTAAAGCCGTCCAAGGTGAACATTGTAATCCAAGTTTGTTGCGGTTCTTTGCCTTTGTCTCCACGCTCAAACCTGAGCTGCTGCCCGACCAAAATCGCCGAGCAATCTGCCTCCGGCAGTTTTGCCCCTTACAACTAGTTTCGGAGCCAGCAGAGTGCCCAAGTTGAGGCGGCGCTTCGTGCTGACCGATCCACGACCTGAGGCGGCGGGGCACCAAGGCACAAAGAGAACTTGGATTCCCTTGAAGGGCGGCACAGCCGGACGTCGAGAAGTCGTGAGCTGTGCGCGAGGCCTGGAAGGAGAGAGTGGACAAGTACCGCTGTGTGCCGGAGTGCGACAGCGAAGAGGCCGCCCCGAGGGCACGAGGGCTGGATGTCACAAAGGCGTCAGCCGCAAGGCCTGCCCCGAGGGCACCAAGGATCGTTCCGCTGTGCGCCGGAGTGTGACAGCAAAGAGGCCGCCCCGAGGGTAACGAAGGTTGGACATCGCGAAGACGTCACCCATAAAGGCCTGCCCCGAGGGCGAATTAAGAAAAGCGGAGGGAAGAGAAGTTTCAAGAACAAGGGTATAGGCGTCAGGGGCTGCCCGTCATGGAAGACGTCAGCGACGCGGGCTGCCCAATTTTGACGACCGTTAGGAGCCAAGAACCGGAGAAAGGGAGCGTCGGAGCATCGGGTGACGACCCAAGGCGTGAAACGACACAGAAACGTCAGTCGACGACTGACCCATGAGGAAATACCAAGAAGGGGAGCCTCAAGACAGAACCAAACAACATGAGCCAACCGGAGAGTGTGCACAGCCGGTCTCCAAGCCCGTCACAAGCCTCGCTTGACCAACTACAAGCGGCCATCGAGCAAGTGCTGGGCGATAGGTGGAACCAGCTGGCACGACATGTGGAGGTGCAACAAAACGAGATAAACCAACGAATCCAGAACCAGCTGGACGAGGCAGTAGCAACTGCCGCATCGCTGGCCGATGCCAGGACACGACCGCAGCCAGAGCGGCCGGCCCTGCTGACCGTCAAGCCAACCAAACCACCAACATACGAAGGCGCGCATCAGGGAACCTTCACGCAATGGGCATTTCAAGTCAAACAATATCTATGCCTGATGCACATCCAAGACGAGGCGTACTGCATGGAGTTTGCGGCCAGTCAGTTCCGAGGAGCAGCTGCCCTATGGTGGCAAAACCTAGTAGAAGCACATGGAGTGGGAGCAGTCCAAACGTGGCAAGACTTTGTTCAAGCAGCTGAGGAACAGTTCGGGGTGACCAACGACCGGCAGAAGGCATGTGACGAGCTGGCAAGGCTCGTCCAGAAGACTAGTGTAGAAGACTACACTGGGAAGTTTATGGATCTCAAGACACGCATCAAGGGAATCAGTGACGACGAGTGTCTCGACAGATTCAAGCGCGGGTTAAAAGTGGCGGTACGACTGGACGTCGAAAGAGCCAACCCGTAGAACCTTCAACAAGCAATGAGTCATGCACTGCGGGCAGATGACATCCTCTTTAGAATTAACGGGACCACAAGAAGCCGAGTTGGCGCACCAGTACAACGGCCTAAAGCTCGTCCCGTGCCTCGAGCTAGACCCACGCCAATGGAGGTGGATAACATACAGAAGGGATGACCCCAAGAGATTCAGTGCCATCGCTGCAGGGGTTACGGGCACGTGGCAAAGAATTGCGCCACGAAATGGCGACCAGGCGAACACACTGTGGCACCGAGAGATGACAAACGTCATGGTGGCGAGAGGCGTCACACCATGACAAACTTGAAATTCGCTGAAGCCAAAACGCTAGATGACAACTACTGCGGTAACATCAGCAACCAAGCCAAGGTTACAACGACGCTGCCGTGTTTTAAAGTCAAGATACAAGGAAGACCAGGGCTCGCTTTAATTGACACTGGGGCAACTATGAACTTCGTCAACCGCGCCTTCCTCGAGCAGTTGCCAGGCGCAGGAGAGGTAGAGGACTCGACGACAATCTGCCTGGCAGAGGGACGACTCGAGGCAGGTGCCCAGTGCGAAAAGGCCTCACAGTCGAGCTGGGCCCCTCTGTCACCAAGGTGGAGGCTACTGAAATGAATTTGTGCCATTTCGATGCAATCCTGGGCATCCCGTGGCTGCTCGAGGCCCGACCAAGATTTGAGTGGGACGAGCACGCCCTTGTTGTGGATGATGAAAGGGTGTGGCCTGTCCACACTGTGCCTCGGGAGAAGCTACCTGACGACCTCGCACAGGCCGGGAGCAAAGAAGCGCTGAGCGAGGAGAAGGACAACGAAACTGAGGCTGAAGACGTCACTCCATTGGAAGACCTCGCACCCGAACAGCTGGAGGTGACTTTCGACCTAACCGAACGGCTAAAGCGGTGCGTCCGGCAGCGAATAAGTCTGGAAGGTGACCACAGCCACCCAGAGGGTGAACCGTGTAGCGAGGACCGCTACAAGGACACCGGCGAAAAAGGAGCGGAATAGGAGGAGAGCTGCGGCAAAGCTAATGCTGCGCCGTCACCCCAAGGAAGCAAGGACGTCAACACAGTCGCTGAGGATCAGACCGGCGACGTCTACAACGCTGGTAATGACCAAGGTGTGACGTTTGGAACTGACGACTGTGATGGTTCCAAGACGCGAGACGAGGGGGACCAAGACGGCAAAATCATCACCAACTGCGCGGACGTCAAGGTGGCGATGGAGGACGTCGAAGTAAAGATGACGACTCCGCAAGGTGCAGCCGCCCAGCTGGACGAAAACGGCATATCCAATGGCAGCTTCGCGGGCGTCACGGCCAGGGCGCCGGGCATCAAGGCAAGAGCTGTACCACAAGGAAATGCGCCCGCCATGAAAACGGTACAGGGCCAGGCGGTGAAGCGGCGTGCAAGGAGACGCCTCAAGAGGCGTATTATGGTGGTCATGTGGCGGTTCGACGCGACGGATCGAAAGACGTCAACAGGCGGTCAAGGCGTCAACTGCAAACCAGTGCTGCCTGACCCATTAGACGAAAGGACGGTGACAGAAATATGCACGGCAAGGGATGCCGCGCTTCTCAGAGACAAGGTACGACGAAATAGAAGGGTCCTAAAAGTTATGGCTTTATATATAGGGCTGGTAGGAGTATTGGCCACTGCCCTTCTGCTGCCCGCCATCCTCTACCACACCGAGCCCGCAGCCCGCCGTCCCACTGCTCCCGTCCAAGACGAGATGGCGCCCGAAGTTGAGAGCTGGAGCGATATCTACTAGCACATCCATGGGTGCAATGCGGCGGAGCAACTGCGTCGCCATTGGGAGCTGGTGAGCCGGCCACGCCCCAACAGCCCTGTGAACTGGGGTTCCAATGACATTTCCGACAGTGGCGAGGGGCTAGACGTCACCAAGGATGTTCCGCCCTTGACAAGGGGGCGCGGCTGGGCGGCGGCGGCCAGCGACGAGTCGGGCGCAGCCGCTCAGGTTCAGCCCGAGAGGCAATCCGCGGCGAGGCCCAAGAAGCGAGGGCTGGAGCCGTATGACTCGTGGAGCAAAACGTGGACACGGTCACCAGCAAGCAAGCGGCTGCGACGGGTGGCGGGAGGCTGCGACAATGACGATCCGTGGCGCGACGTCATCCAGCCCTATTGGGGGGGTTACTGGACCCGGCATCAAGGGGGACGCTGGTGGACAAGCGCGGAGCAAGAGGACGAAGCACGGGGCGAGCAGATGACGACGCCCGAAGGTTACCGGTGGCCTGTTCGGGTTCAACCTGCCTGGGGCGGCAGCTGGGCCTGAGCCGGGAACCGCACGGGAGGGACGACCCGCGGCGTACCACCCCATCCAGCCTGCCGGAACGTTTAGGGATAGGGAACACTCGCGAGGACGCTTCGTAGCAGGGGGGGAAGGGTGTGAGGGCAGCCGTTTGAGGGCTTGTACAATACGGGACATCATTGTACAATAGCATGGGTAGTCATTGTACCATAGTTTCTGAGCCGCGCCAAACGGGCACGGGTTGTACAATAGATATTTAATATAGACGAAACGGGGTGTGAGATACATACCAAGCCGGGTGCCGTTCAGGGTCAAGGCGCGTGGGACAGACCCACGGGGTGCGCCACTGAGATTGGGTGATAATGACGTTGGGATTAGTCACGGTGACTCGCGGGACAAAACGGGGTTCACGGAAGGGGTTTGAATTCGAACATCTGAACATCATAAAGTTGCCAATCTGGCATGTGCCGGTTGGCCTGCCTAAACCCCGCCCTTGGACGGCTATTTAAAGCTGTCCAAGGTGAACATTGTAATCCAAGTTTGCTGCGGTTCTTTGCCTTTGTCTCTGCGCTCAAACCTGAGCTGCTGCCCAACCAAAATCGCTGAGCAATCTGCCTCCGGCAGTTTTGCCACTTACATGCGGGAAAACCATGTGCCAAGTGGTTTCAAAGCTGGAGGCCCCTACAACAGGCCATCGCCATCCAAGGAGTTGTGGGGGCGTTGGGGAGTGCTGCCGTTAGGGGATGTTCTAGAACATCGGACGGGCTGTGCTGTGCACCCATGCCGGTAAGTCATCGTGACAACGGCCATCTGACATGGTTGGTCGCAGAATTGGGATTTAATTGCTGTGTGACACATGCCAACACACCGGGGAACTATGTGGGAAGTTGTCTGTACCGGTACAACATTGATTGAAGGGATCCAGAGTGACCCTGTGCCGGGGAGTGAGTGGCAGGACGCATGCAAACGTGGCACCATGTTGCAGCATAGTGCGATGATTAGTGACGGTGCCGGGAACACTATGGGAAATAACGCGATATCAATGTCGGGGGACTCGGTCAGTCAAAACGTTCCACAGCAACTGCCGGTGGAGGATATTGTTGGCAATTTGGCACCACAGGACAATGTACTGCCGGGGGTCAGTACTTACGGCAATGCATCACTGGGGGAGCCGGTGCTGAACTTGAGTGCAAATCCAGGTACCAGCCTGGTGCCGTGAGGGGTGATTGATAGGACAACTAATATTTGGGGATACGATCTAGTGCAATCATTCAGATTGTATCAGCAGACGCAGGAATTGCATGGGGTTGGATCGCTGGGAACTACAACCTCTGCATTGGCTGCAGCTGCAGCCAAAGGTGGGCCCGGCCAAATGGCATAGGAACGGGAACGGGAACGGTGTCCGTCCCCGTCCCAGGAACGGACCCGTCCCCGTCCCCGTCCCAGTCCGTCCCAGTCCATTCCAGTCCATTCCTGGGCCGTTCCTTAGGAACGGATTTGGGCCGGATCTGGGCCGGGCCGGAACGGAGTTGGAACGGGTCCGTTCCTGCCCAGGGACGGGTCCGTCCCGGCTCAGGAATGGGCCCATTCATGACATGGAACGGCCCCGTCCTTGTCCATTCAGGTCCGTTCCTGTCCGTTCCCCAGGAACGGACCATGCAAATTGGAGGTCTTAAGAGTTTGGGGGGGCACTGGCGGACCAGTGCAAGTTGCGGATGCATTCATAGGGCTGGATTCAGGGCCAAGAGGCACATTTTCATAGGGACACCTGACTTGCAGCAAAGGCAACATGCACATTACCCAATGTACAAGCTGGACATATAGCCAAAATTAAAACAAGTCACACACTGAGCCATGGGCCAATTCGAGACAAGCCAATAGAACCCGGAAAATTACAACTTGCAATTTACAAGTCGGTGTTGCCGACAAAAACGTCAGCTGCTCAATGCGTTCGTCCCCCAGAGATGCCCGCCGAGATCGCACAGTATGGCCGGATACCGAGAAGCCCCGTTCTGACGAACCACTTCCGGCCGGCACACACAATGAGTGCCGGGCCACCCATGCCACTATGGGCCATCGAGCACTATTCCGTGCCCAATAATCTAGTGCATCCTCCTCTCGTGGGGTACCTGGCTCACACAAACTCCAACGTTCCGTTAAGAACTCCTGAATGTGTCGTGCGATCAACCGCTGTGTGGCATCCATCAGTTCGCCGCCCGCTGTACCGCCCGCTGCACCGCCCGCAGGTTGGCTAGGCCCCGCGGCACCGCTTGCCCTTGGGCCCCGTTGCCATGTTGCATCATAATCCTCCTCAGAGCTAGTGTCAAACGTCTTATGCCCCATGCGCTTCTCCCTCGGTTTGCGCACGGGCCGCTGTCCAGGATGGGGCGGCAGGCCTGCTTGCCCCGATGCCTCTGACCACCCAATGTCCTTTGCGAATTTAAGACACAACTCCAGCAGCTCAGCCAACATGTCCTCCATCACGGCATCCACCGACACGAACTTCTCTCTGATGGGTTCCAGTACCTTTATGTAGGACCCCAGGGTAGCCTTCTAGGCGTACACTGCACACACACCATGCAATTCATCAGCACTGCTTCTGACCTTTTATATGTGTTTTTGAATATGTGAACGACACCACAGTGAGAAACAGTACACAACACCAACAACAACATCACTGAGTGATTAGCAACGATCGCTCACCGGTGGGGTCCATCAAAGCCAAAAAGGCCATTTGCCAGACCCACGTGGAGTCGCTGAGGGCCTCTTCTAGTTTGTAGGCCATGTCACCACAGAATGGCACCAACCCACTGCCCCTATAGCCCCTTATTGTCCATGCCGCCCATTTTGTAAAGGAAATGCCGGAGGTACATCAGCTTGGTGAGAGCCTTGGAGCTCGTAGGGTATGCCTCCGCCTCCAGCCTCTTACAACACCTCTTGATAGATGCCAAGATTGGGAGGAGGGCCTCCAGGTAGCCCCATTGTGTAATCTCGATGGGATTATCGTATTCGGGGTGCAGCCCAAACCATCTGTCGATGGCCTTCCTCAGGCGCACAGCCCTTTGCAGCATAAAAAATGTACTATTCCATTGAGTGTCCACAGACCTCACCAGCTGGAGTACCCTCCGCAGGTTGGGCCTCCTGCCACCTTCACCCGACTCATCGGAGGTCACCTCTGATGCAGACACCCCCTCCTCATCACTAGAAACTACGTTATTACCCTCCCTTATTATTTCCACTTGCAGCCTTCGCAGCTCAGCTGTGGCTTTTGCGCTGGCACGCATGTGGTTCACTAGCGTGGAGACCCTGCCATCGTAAGGACACATGCACATTGCTGATGAAACAATTCCAAAGCAGCAGCAGCTGCAGCAGTTGCAGCACACACAAATAACCACCAACATATATGCACGCACAGCAACACACACACAAAGACACACCAGCATCATAACTTACCGGTCTATTGCACTGCAAAGCTTTTGGCAGCCTTCGGTATGGGTGGCGCGGACGCGTAGGTTGGTCAGGCCATGGGTCACGACGTTGTGGAGCATGTGGCAGGCACAGCGTGACCAATCTGCCATGCCGCCTCTAGGTTGCTCCCCAACCTCATGTGCTGCCAGCTCCCCCCTAATAGCCCGCCTGACGTTGCTCCCAGCGTCCGTGACAAAGGACGGCCACCAGCCGGTCATCCCATACTTCTCCAGCTCCTTGCGGGCCAGGTCCACCACCACTGCATACACAAACACATTGTGACAAGCAACAAACCACTCGACCAGCTGGTACTTGGGCAGTCACTGCTGCCCATTCACCCCATCATCCCATACTTCTCCAGCTCCTTGCGGGCCAGGTCCACCACCACTGCATACAAAACTGCTTGCGACAAGCAACAAAGGCGAATATCACAAATAACAAACAACACGACCAGCTGCCAGTTGGGTAGTCACTGCTACCCATTCGCTGCACAGCCTCTCACCTTCAGCCGTGATGCTCTCCGCCTCCACAGGCACTGACCCCATGCACCTGCTCCGCAACTGCCATGGCCGTCATGGTCATGCATGATCCACGCCAAAGGTGCAGGTGAACTGGCCGCACTTATTCCACTCCTCCATCCCCCGGAGCTTCTGCACCGCCTGGGTGCATGGATGCCACCTGCCATAACAACAAAGACACTATTTTCAGGCTGACAACCAACACAGTTGTGTGCTGCGGACTGTATCACATGGACACCATGGGACAACAAAACATATTGCACACAATGCATGCGACGACGTGGTAACAGCGGACCTCGTTGGTGACGGCCTTCCGGCTGAAGGAGGGGCAGCGGCCGTTGAGTGCCTTGCACATGCGGCGGAAGTTTGGAGACTCAACAACGGATAGTTGAATGCTATCCGCTGCGATCCAGCGGGTGATCGCTGACCGCATTTGCTGCCACGGGGCGGTTCCTGTGGCAAAGGCCTCCTGCTGCATGTAATGTGCCACTCCCACCTCACGGCCCTCCTCAGCCGTCCGCGCAAGAAACTCAGCCATGGGAAAAGCGACACCATCCGCCCGTGCTTTGTCTGCCAGCTCCACGGCAACGGACAGCGTCCGTCGCGTGACCTTGTGGTGCCCCATATGCTTTTCTGCAGTCGAGAAGGATGACGACTTGAAGGAAATCCCTTTGCCGCATATGCGGCAAATGATCTTGCTGTGGTCGTCTCCCTTCCCCGTAACACTGTCGTATCTTGCAAGGATGCCAGGCCGCCCCTCCTCTTCCACATACAATGGCTTCACCCACCGGCTGCCGCTCTGCCCAGGCCCCAATGGTGGGGCCACACACCTATTGTTGCCAGAGGCGACCCCCACCCCACCCCCTCCCTCCGTTCGGGCCTGCTTTGCCCTTGAGGGTGCATTCCCACCCTCGCCGCCGGCCGCGTGCTTCACGTCGCTTCCAGAGGCGGCCGCCCCCGATGCCGTCAACGGGGCCCCAGGTGTCGCCGCCGGTACATATGCAGACCCCACCCTGCCACTCACAGACGCCCCCTCGGGATCCCCGGCCGGCAACAGCCCTTCAGATGCCCCAACAGCTGGCAGCTATTGTAGGTTCAGAGCCCCCTCTGCGCTGGGTTCCAAATCCGAGTCCCCCACGCCCCCTGCCACCAAATGCGAAAAGTCAAACAAGTCCGGGAGTGGGGCGCTGCCGCCAACAGACGTCCCCTGGCCTTCCCCCCCTACCGCTGCCACCGCCACCGCCATCCCCGCATGCCCGGATCCCTCACCTTGGGGGGTGGGGGACCGCCTTTCCGGGCGCCCCTCTGTCTGGCCCCGGGCATCCCCTACCGCAGGCTGTGGGGGGCCGCCTTGGTGATGTCGGGCCGGGGGCCGTGACTCCCCGGCCTTCACATGCCGCCGCCGCTGCGTCTGCTTGGTCTTGCCACCCATCGCAACAGGCGCAAATTGTGTGGCAGGGGGGCAGGGGCACCACGTTTGTGGACCGTGGGGCGCACGGCCCATGCGTCAAATCTGATCGCTGCATTCTTATTGGTCAACGCATGAATTTGGTGTTGTTATGTATTGTGGAGCGGCTTCTAGAACGGGTTCCAGGACGGCCTGGGACGGCCTTTAGAACGGCCTGGAATGGCCTTTGGAATGGCTTGGAACGGCCTTCGGAACGGCCTGGAACGGCCTTCGGAACGGCCTGGAACGGACTCTAGACCGGCCTTGGGCAGTACAGGAACGGACTCCTAGGTGGGCCATACCATCCCAGATCCGTCCCAGTCCGTTCCCAGCCAGGGACGGAGCCGTCCCTGGCCGTTCTTGGGCCTGCCGGCCCAAAGATGGGGACGGACTCCGGTCCGTCCCCGTTCCCATCCCCGTCCCCATTCCTGGACGGCCCACCTCTGGCTGCAGCAACTGTGGTTACGTATACTGTGATCAACGCAGCATAGCAGAGAGTCATTGCTGGACAGCAAGCATAGAATGCAACCCACCAAAGCGCTATAGCTGGTCAGCAAGCGCAACAGGCATACGATGCCAGTGCATCCACACTGCAATAAATGCATGCGTTGTGTGATGAGACATCGCAAGCACTTGGGCAGGCCAAGACAGGTTTGGAGGCGCTGCATGAATGGTAGGGAGCTGCACTGAGCATCGCCTAGCACTCAGACATGAGGAGTTTAGAGGCAGTGAGATTGGTGGAGGAATTGCGACAGGCAAGACTTGATGACCAGAAGTCATTCATGGAGTGCATGGGCCAGATGGAACAAGCGCTCAAGAAGCAAAATGGAGGTTGCCAAGTCTGCATTGAAGTCCATCAACTCACTACGCTAGGAACTGGATACTTTGCATGCCGAATCAAGAACACTGAGGCAGCAGCAGCTGACTGAGTCGAATTGGAAGCTTTCCAATCTGTCTGATCAGCAGACCCGTGCTCAACAGGCACAAGCCTAGAGCACTGCCCAAGCTGCTAAGCGTGAGAGGACCATGATGCACCAAGCGAAAGAGATTGCTGCCAAGTTCCACCAGATGCAACAACAGAGTTGCATATTAGGATATCCCAATCAGCGGCCCAGTCTACCACCAGAAGGTTGTACGCCTATAGCAGCTGGTCCAAGTCAACCGAGACAACAACCATCAGCACCATCCATCTCCTACATGTCACCAAGAATTCCGGCAGCACCACCACTACAAGCAACAACATCATGAGACCCACCATCAGTCAGGCCACAGGTGTCTACCCAGATGATGACAGGTAGTTCCTACCCTCAGGGACCAGCTGGATCATGCAGAGTATAGCTTAGTCATCCGTAGGTCAGCCTAGTTGGACCAAGTTGGGGACCATACACTCATCACTAGCAGGACAATTGGCAGGTCGAACCACCATTACCCATGATGCCTGGGACTACACCAACACAAGCATCATTGCTCAACGCCTCCACTAAGCCCAGGGAGCCACCACCGTTTTCAGGAGACAAAGGCCAAGATGTGGTGGGTTGGCTACACCAGGTGGACGACTACCTGGAGTTTGTGCAGCCAGATGAGCATCAAGTTGTGGCCTACATTATTCTACTGCTGTACGGCAACGCCCGGGTTTGGTGGGAGGCAGAATATGTTGCACGATGATACTGCCAGTTGGACACAGTGGCTGAGCTCCAGCTGTTGCTCAAAACCACATTCGAGTCGCTAGTGCGAGAATAGCGGGCAAGTGCAGAGCTGCTCAACTTGCAGCAGCAATCAGGTGAGAACACCAGCGCCTACATGGCTTGCACCCGCGCACTCTTACATAAGGTACCAGGATATAACAAGAAGACCGCTCTGCAGCAGTGGCTGCTAGGGCTACGGTAGCCATACCGACTGGAGGCTGCCAAGCAATATACCAAGACCATGGCGGAGGCAGAGCTGCTTGTCTCACGGCTGGAGGACGCTATAGAGTCTGCCAAAGGGGGATGAGTCGACCAAGCCAAGCCCAGGCAAACATAAAGGGGACAACAACAACAAGGCCAGTGACCACCACAGCAACAACCAACCCAAAAGACCCAATCACAACAACAACAGTAGTATCAAGGACCTCAACCTAGAGGCAACGTGGTGACAACCTACAGACCTTCGCAATACCCCCTGGATTGTATCGCGGAATAGGGCATGGCGGACCATCCCAACCTGGCCCACACCGACCTCAGCAGGCTGCTAACCATCCGGTAGTCAGACCGAGTGGTGTGCTTGGAGGATGTGACCGAGGTAGGGGATGCCACCAGAGGCCCAGATTGGCCTATATACAGGCCAGAGAAGATGGAACATTGGTATTGGTGGACGAGGAGCATCCAAAGTCCACTCAGCAAGGGGACGGGGAAGAGACCATGACTTTTCAAGGTCAGAACTCAGAAAACTAGCATACCCCCACTCTGGCATGCTAGGAGTTTCATAGAGGCTACAGGTGCAAAGCAGCCAAGGGCTTTGTACCACAAAAATAGTCAGTCCCGGAGAAAAGAGGCGCCAAAGAAGAAAGAGGCCGTGGAGAAGAAGGATGGAGCGTTGCCAGTATTGGCGCATATGGAAATTGTGGACTGAACTACAAAACTTGGCTTCACCAACATATCATTAGGCTGGTGGGTAGGTAGCTTCAAAATCCATTTCCCAACAGGAAAGGATACCCACGATGATATCAATAGTGAAGGATATAGAGGAGGCAAACGCAGTTGTACTTCCATGTATGCATTGCCAGGGGAAACAAAAAGCCAAAACAATGCCAATTGCTGCTGAGTTGGGGATGCAGGGTGCTGGAACACGAGATCACCTACTGCTCATCGTGATAATGGTGATTTATGGCATGTCCATATGTGCATTAGTGGATAGTGGCGCCAGCCGTTCATTCGTGAGTGATGAGCTAAAGTTACGACCACCTCTTCATTTTGTGGGAGCCTACTCATCCTTGGAGCTTGCCAACAGGGAGACCATCATCTCGATAGGCATGGCACCACAAGTCTTGGTAAGCATCAGTGATGTTCAATGTCGAGTGAATTTTACTATGATACCACTCATGGATGGGATCAATGTGATTCTGGGAAAAGATTGGTTGGACACATTGAATCCACTGATTGACTGGAGGTCCAACACTGTATACCTACAAGTGGGTGACAAGTTGCAAAAGGTACAGGGCCAAGGTTCTAATGATATACAGCCGAGTGGGATCAAAGGCAAGGGACTCTCCGGTCTCAAAGACAATTTTGGATTTCTACAAGGAAGTTCTACCAATCTTTCATTTGGAAAATTGGGGGAGTTGTACTCCAAACTTGCATCACCGCAGTTTTGGGATTATTGTGCTACCAGTGTAGATTGGACATCGGCTGGGTCAGGGTCCAAGGCAGTGACTACAACAACTGCATCGCCAAAGACTGATGGTTTGGCGAGGTTGCCTTCGCACCCCCAGAGGGAGGTAGAAATTCCGACTACATCACCAGAAGACACTCAAATATCTATTTCCAAGGCCAAAACCAGGAACATCAGAGTTGTAGGATGATGTGTGAGGCAGCCCAAGAGGGAGAAAATCGATTTCATATCCTTCAGACAGGCAGCTAGGCTGGCGAACAACACAAAGCAGCCTACGTTTTTGGGTATGATCAGAGCCATAAAATCCCAGATACCTGAGAAAAAGACCAAGAGCATGTCCAAGTCCACAGCAAGAGCAACACATGAGATGACAGAAGGTGAGAAGCGCCGGTTATTGAAAGAGACTCGCCCCATCAAGGTGGATCTTCCTGTGACAGAAATAGTAAAGACCAAGATTGCAGAAGCAGATCCATCAGTGCAATAGTAGCTCAAGGCTACACTGGAGGAGTTCAAGGACGTGTTCCCATACACGCTTCCCTATGGGCCACCACCAAAGCGACAGATCAACCACAAGATAGACACAGTGCCCAGGGAAGCTCCTCCACATAAGAGCCCATACAAGCTCAGTCCAACAGAGATGGATAAGCTCTAGTGACAGATCAAGACACCGCTAGAGCAAGGGTGGATCAGGCCAAGTGCAAGCTCTTATGGCGCGCCCATCCTCTTCATCCCCAAAAAAGATGGGAAGCAGAGGATGTGCATCAACTACCGGGCGTTGAACAGGATCACAGTGAAGAACCACTACCCACTCTCGAAGGTCGAAGAGTTGATGGATAGACTACACGGGGCGCGTTATTTCACGCAGATTGACCTCTACTCAGGATACCACCAGATTTGAGTACAAGAGTCTGATATCAAGAAGACTGCCTTTGTTAGTAGATATAGGTCTTTTAAGTACCTTGTCATGCCCTTCGGCCTATGCAACGTTCCCACCACTTTCCAAAGAATTATGACACTATGGTCATAGACTTCTTGTCGGCAAGATTCACTCAGGTTACAAAATTGTGTTGCATTGCATTGCAAGGCACCGGAGTGCTGATGTGTGCAACGCAGGTGGCGATGCGTTTTTTCATCGGCAAGCCCATGCATGGGAGATGCGTTGCAACGCATAGAAATGTAGTAACGTTTTCTGATGTGTGCATCGGCATATGGTTGTCCCGTTTTGCAAAAACGCGAGCCCACGCACCGGCGTTCCCACGCACGGGCTAGCTGGTGCATGGGCACGGCGCGGGTTGGCTGGTCCGTGGGTGCGACGAGGGCGCGATGTGGGTTGGCCGGCGCATGGGTGCGACGTGGGCTGGCCGGTGTGTGGGCACAACGTGGGCCAGCCGGCGCATGGGTATGACGTGGGTTAGCAGGCGTGTGGGCACAATGTGGGATGGGCTGCATTTGTGATGGTGGGTGTTTCTGGCTATTGCACGCTTGGGTCCACTGTTCCACGCATGGGATGGCTTCAACAACGCTTTGTATATATGCGCCTGCGTTTCCTATTCCCTCGCCGCTCAGGCGGGTTTGCCACACATTGTTCAAAGGCGCCACAGCCATTTACAACTTGTCTCTCCCACAACAGCACCACACCACACCGCCCTACACCACACTCTACACCACGTCCGCTGAACAACCCGACTGCCATCCCTTTCCCCATCCAAGGGCCTACACCTGCGCATCTCGACCTACAACACCATTGCACCACACCACACCACACCACACCAACCCCTACACCACACTCTGTGCCAGATAACGTGTCCATAGCGCTCCTCCACTTCGAGCTCTCCGCGTGGTTGTGGATAGGCTCACTGTAGGCGCTGTCCTTGTGCACACATGCACAAACTTGCACAGCAACAGAACTCACTTGTATGCACGTGGATACAGAATGTCTGCACCCATTTGTAGCCATGTCAGCTCAACACCTGCACACACAAACATGCACACACATATGCGCACATCCCTACACACACAAACGTAGCTCATTCAGGGCTGAGCAACACCAAAAGCATGTGTTCACCGGCTATAGCTGTCGCATGCTGGTGTGGAGGTCCGGGATGGGCGTTACCAGAAGATAAGGTCAACAGGCGCCCATGTGTCCTTCTCGGCTTGTAAGCGTCCCTGACCCTCACCTGCACAGCCTCACTTGCCAGACATGCTTGCGTCCACTGGCCCAGCGCGATTAGCCCCCCGTCGACAGCGGGGAAGGTTTGCGGGATTGGTGGCGGCAAACTTCGCGGCCACGATTAAGTCTGAGATTCAAATCCGTATGCACCAAAATGATGATGCGGCAAGCCTTAAACAGGTTGCGGCGCGCTGGTCGTCGGTGCGCCCCAACGACCAAGTCAAGCACACCCGGCAGGTGTGGCAGGTGGTGGGGGACTCTTGCTCTACAACTGTTCAGCTGAGGTCTACAATGCGCACAAGGGTGCCAAACCTTGGGAGGCCTGTGATGCCCTCGGGGGTGCCAAAACATGGAAGCCCAGCAGGGAACATCCTTACCAAAGTGGTCCTAAACATGGAACGTTGCCTTGCCATGTGGTGTCTCCTTCCCTGTTCGCGTTCAGGTCTGCCTTGCGATCAGGGCCCACAAGATAAAGCACAGTAACCTCCATTGCACCAAAATATGAAGCCATAGGGTTCCACTACTG
Organism: Ostreobium quekettii; assembly: GCA_905146915.1. Taxonomy (NCBI): domain Eukaryota; kingdom Viridiplantae; phylum Chlorophyta; class Ulvophyceae; order Bryopsidales; family Ostreobiaceae; genus Ostreobium; species Ostreobium quekettii. The sequence continues at coordinate 80,225 of CAJHUC010003124.1, read as the reverse complement.
CAGGTAAATGTTCAAGATCTGAGTTCCATGCTTCCCTTGCTATCGTGGGATATGGTGTGGAAGCAAACGCATTGAACAGGGACAGTTGGCGCTCAGCTGGATTGGCCCGCTGCGTGGATTCTATTCCATCATCAATGGCTGCTCAATCTAAAGCACACACACCAAAACACATGTGCTAGGCTGTGCACAAAGGCACCAAAGTTCAGCGCATCTTCCTTGGCACTAACCTCGCTATGTGCAGAGCAACGCATGCTACATACTGCATGTATGCAATTGCATGCTCATCACCATGAACAATGCTCATCAACAGTTGAAACATGGGAAATACAAGATATTCTTTGGTGTGAAATGGATCAGTAACAGATCTTGAATGTCTGCACATATCCTGCCACCATAGGTACCTGATTACGCTGACTAATGTTGTGTGCAGCTGTCACAAGAGAATCTCCTGGCAAGATGATTGTAGAAATAGCCAATAAGTTAAAGAGTCAAAATCAGTATCGCTGATGCATTCTGGTTGGTGGGGAGTGCTTCATCAAGTGCAGGTGGCAGTCTGCCTTGATCCACAACACTCCGCCAGCAAGCCAAGCATAGCAGAAAATTGCAAGCTCTCATACAAAGAATGGAATGAACAACATTTGCAGAGGTTCCACATGCACTTTGTTATTCCTGCTCCCTTGGTTTGAAAGTCCCTATCCACAACAGCGCGCTTTCCCTCTCTTTCCCCATTCCCCTCCACAGGCCCCAGTGTGCCTGTCGATCATCAACATGGTTTTTGTCTTATATGCAACTAAGCTCGATACTCATCTGCACTTGAGCTTCAAACAACGGTTCATTGCTGACCATCATCTCTGCAGCCTCGTTGTTGAGAGGGTCCTCAGGGTTTGGGTCCTGCGATGGAGACCACAGACCACATAGTCATCATAATACTCTTGCGTACTTGTGGCAAAATGAAGGTCACCAACTGAAATCTTGGAACATGACAGGCAAGTTGCTTCACTCCAATAGCAATTGCAGCTGTGACAAACAACAAGACAATGACTTGTAAGACCACAAGACCGATGTTCACTCGGCATGGATTGATGCTATGCATCCTCTCCAAGTTCTAACTCTTAAACAGCTGCATTATGAGAAGTACCTAACAGTACAGATATCCGCTGTACACAAGGCAATCTCAACTCATGCGGTATTGCTCCTGCGAGCTCTTGCAAATCAGGTCTAGGATGCCAGGTTTGTTGGCACTACTAACAAATGAAGACGGCGCATCACCCACACTATTCAAGCAGTGATGTGCTGGATGGAGAGAAACTGAAGTGAGTTTACACCAATCTCCAGGTGCCCACAACCCACCACGAGGAGGAACTGACACCAATAGCGATGGTGGACACACTGAGCAGGGCTTCCAGTCTTCTCATTCACAAGATATTTAGGCACACATCACCTTCAAGATCGATGTTGGATGGAAGACCCGCACAGCGAGGCGCTTTAACAACAGCCACTTTAACAACAGGTAGTTGAAGGCACAAATGGGGAGTCAGCAAAAGCACAACATCATAGATTACGCATCCATTGTGGATGCCTTCTCTTGCTTGTAGGTCCAAACAGCCTCAATGCCAACAACTGCCAGACAAGCCCTTCACTTAGAGTCAACTACAAGAACAACAATGGGAGAAATATATTCCCAGCCTGAGAGTTGCACCAGGAGGCATCTCTGGAACACTTCACCATCCATCAAACAATTCTGCCAACAACTAAAGCATGCAGCCACCAAATAGGGCACGAATATTGACTGAGTGCATGTGTGGGATCTCATTTCCTTGTCAGATTTCCTTGCTACCAATGGGCGCCTGAATACTTACCATTCAGACCCCTCAAGCAAGCGTCCGTAAAGAGCACACGTGCATAGGACATGGACAAGGTTGCTGGGCCCTGGAAAAGAAACGATCAAATGATCGGCTTCATGAGTTCTGCAGGAGCTGGCCATGCATAGCAAGGAATTGGGGAGATAAGTTCAGGAGGAAATACCCACAGGAAATACAAAAACCCTATGCCACAATATTGAAGGAGCAAGTGGGGGTAGTTGCAACAGGATTCTCTAGTGCACGTGCCAGAATTGTGCAATCGATTATATTCCAAGGGGCTCCACTTTCCAGCAATGAACAACCTGGTCGATACCTTTTTGCAACCATTAGGCCCGAAGGCCCTACTGTCTATCTCAACGGATGCGGCCACGCCGGCAGTCCGGTCCAACCTGAGCCTGAAGACCGTCTTTAGAGCGGGCGTCAACCACCCACACTCCTCGCCTTAATCCATTCCTCGTAGTGCTCATGATGTACACACTGCCTGACAAAATAGGGCGAGGCTCCTTGGGACCATCGTTGCCCCTGCTCTTTCTCCCGCACTGGCTCCTAGTCCACAACACATGGCTTGTTTCAGTAAGGTAACAACCCGTTTGATTGCCGTTGTTGGGATAGTCATCAATGCCAATCACGGGCACACCACTTTCATCTCAATAGTGTTCGCCAAGTCTCCTGGGCCCCACAGAACAAAGATCCTTTCCAGCGTGACAGAGAGGCAAGGGAAACTTCACTGCCCTTTGGCGGCTGCCTGGTTGTAATCCCGGAGGAGCTATCCCCTACCTGGAAAACGTCCGTATGGTCTAACACTTCCTGCAGGTCGACAGGAACGAAGGAAACGACATTCTCCCTAGGATATCACTGCAACTAGGGGCAAGTGCTCAGCAATCAAGCTCCAGCACATGAAGTCAGGCAATGGAGCTGGTCGTTGCATGGCGTTGACATCCACGTCCGCATCCTGGGCGTGCATGGCCACTTTGTCATTGCATTGGTCAGTATTCAATGGGGCAAGATGTTGTAAGTCCCCCGCATGGACAGCCCGCCGATGCGGCCACACGCGTTCAGCGGCCGCTCACATTGGCCAGGCGTGGGCATGCCCGTGAAGCGGCCACTTATTGACGCGTGGGGTGCACCATGCATGGCCCGGTGTGGCAGATGCGGGCGGACCGACGCGTGGGCAGCATTTGTATGCATGGGCATGTGTAGCAACTGGGTCGGTGTGGGGGTGTGTAGGCGCACGGGGGCATTAGGACGCATCGGATCAGCGCTCCAAGCATTTCCACTCGCACACGTCAGCAAGTGAGGGCAACGCAAATTACCCAATGTGCATCAACGGCCTGTACGGCATCCCCACGCCTGTAAACGCGTCGGCCATGGGGCCACGTTGCCCAACATGGGCCTGCCCATAGTTCTGTAACCGTAGTGATTTGCTGTTTGTCGGGTGCCGACATTGCCGGTCCAGAAATCTGATATTTGCAGATGGCCATACCAATGTGTTTAGTCCCAACATTCCCCAAGTGTGGACATTGGTTCATTTGTCAGTGTGTGTCAGATTTTTGGACTGACATTGTGGGCCGACGCTGGCAACTATAGCCCGTCGTTTTGATGGAGTGGCAATTGCTGGTGGCTTTTAGGTGGTGGTTGTTATTGGTGGTGTCGTAAACCAGGTTGTGGAGACACAACCGTATGTCACAAGCGCCCCTACAGGTTTCCCTGCATGTAAGGGAAATGGGGTGCGCGGCTTGAAGATAACTGACGAGACCGAGTGGCGTCGGTCGAAACCGGTCTTGTCCGTCAGAGCCGTTGGCCACCGATGGAGCACGGTGAGCCACAAGGCGTGTGACGGTTGTCCGGATGGAGAGAGTGGATGACCGAGGAGCCCTCCTCGTGATGAGGGTCCTCACCGGTTAGTGGACCGGTCGGTTGTGATCAATGGCCCAACCTGGTAGGAAGGAAGGCAGCAGGCGTGGCCAAATTACCCAATCCTGACACGTGAGGGTAGTGACGAGACATACCGCTGTCAGGGACCTCCATTGGGTGTGCGGCCAAGTGGTAAAGCTGCTTCAATGACTTGCTCAAGCCCCCAGGCACGGGTATCCAGTAGCGTTGAGTGGTATGGGATGCTCGATGGCCGTGATCCGGCCCCGTGCCTTAACAGGTGGCCTTGCTGGTGGTGGTGGCCGTGGTGGCAGTTGTGGCAATGGCTGTGGCAATGGCTGTGGCAATGACCGTGGCAATGGCAGTGGCGGCGGCAGTGGTTGTGGCAGCTCTAGTTGCAGCAGCTGTGGCGTGGTGACAGTGGCGCATGGTAGTGGGGAGGGCTTGGCAGTGGCAGCATGAGGTATGCATGCTTGTTTCTTTCCTTGAGCGAATGTTCTAGCATGGTGTTTGTTGTCGGCCCCCACCTACACATGGCACACAACAACAGTGAGGCCTTGCTCTGCGGCACAAGGTAGGCATTCCTGTTTCTTTCCTTGAGTGAATGTTCTGGCTTGTTTTCTATCGTCGGCCCTCACCTGCCCATGAAACACAACAATGAGGCCTAAACCTGCATGCGCCAACACAAAATTGTCAAGAGATGTACCTTTTGTGTCGGCTCAGTTGGTTTGGTTGCCTACTGCGCATGTGTTGGTAGCATATGCGGGGCAAAACATATAGCGTCTGTATGCATAGAGGAGCGAGCAGCATGAGGTCCTTGGTGTTGTGTCCCCTACGCGATAGGGACGACAGAACAAGAGGAGTATTGAAGAACGCAGGGGGAGGGGACGGCGGCATCAGTAACGACCTTCCAAAATTCAAATTTTTGTTTGAAATGACACTATATTTTTGCTTGTAGGAGCGACCGGAGGCAAGGGGCGCCTGGAAGGGGCGCCACCTAGGGGAGTCGCTAGCACCCAAGGGAGTCGCCAGCACCCAGGGAAGTTGCATGCAACCAGGGGAGTCGCCAGCACCCAGGGGAGTCGCCAGCACCTAGGGGAGTCGCCAGCACCCAGGTGAATCGCTAGCCCCCAAGCTTCGCCAAAACCCAGGGGCCGCCCAACACTTGGCAGCTCTTGTTGGCTTGTGCTGGTTGGTCCTAACCTTTTGCCACCGTTGGCTTGATTTGCAACACCCGCAGTCTGTTTGCATTCGTGTGATTCTCAACTAAAGATCTGGAATATGTGGGGGCTGGGCCACAAGAAAAGTTGGGGGTGCAAGTAGCCAACAATCGCAGGGGATTTGCCTGCCACAAATATGGGCCTCACACAGTGTTGTTTGAGCTAGAACCATCTCTGCATAGATCGATATACTATCATGGCGCCTAGGCATGGTGGACACAAGGCCCCCACCATAGGCTCCGGCAGGAAATTCATCAAGCACCTAACTTTAGAGGAGGCTATGAGCTGCTGCTCAGTTGATGATACTATTTTCATCCAAGTCCCACAAGGAGTTGGTGGCCACCCAACGTAAGTTGCTTTGTCTGATAGGTTTATACATATACCTTGCTTGTTCTTACCGTTGTCCTTTATAGTGTGACTTGCAAAAGCGGGCATATCTTGTGTTCTGATTAGAAATACCTCTATACCTAGCAGAATGCCAATTAAGAGGCTGAGCGAATGGCCAATTGTCTACATGTCGATGGCTGTGCAGAAAGCGACTCTTTTCACCAAATGAAATGGCTGGGATCATGTTCGCCATTCTACGTAGGATGGTATGGAAAAGGGTTGCAGAGAAGTTATCACTTGGGTGGCTGCCGATGGCATGACCTGTTTCCCACTCTGTGCCAATGATAGTTTGCATCAGATTCTATGATATCACAGTTTGTGGGTTCAGGAAAATTGATATTAAAGCCAAATGTGTGGTTGCCTTGTAGGGGCAGATGGAATAGGGGCTGCCATGTATACAAGGAATGCATCAAGCGCTCCACTTTGGAAGAGGCTGTGAAGAGCCTGGATGGAGCTGGATGGGGGGAAGAAGAAATGGAACTAATGTGTCATAAGTTTTCATCAAGTCCCACAAGGAGTTGGTGGCCACCCAAGGTAAGTTGCTTTGTCTGTTGGGTTTTCATGCACCTTGCTTGTTTTTGCTATTGTCCTTTATAGTGTGACTTGCAAAAGCGAGCGTGTCTCGTGTTCTGATTAAAATAACTTTGTATCTGACAGAATGTCAATTAACAGGCTGAGCGGATGGCCAATTGTCTAAATGTCGATGGTTGTGCAAAAAGCGACTCTTTTCAATAAATTAAATGGCTGGGATCATGTTCACCATTGTACATAGGATGGTATGGAAAAGGGTTGTAGAGAAGTTATCTCTTTGCCGATGGCATAACCTGTTTCCCATTTTGTGCCAATGACAGTCTTCATTTGCGATATCACAGTTTTGTGGGTTCAGGAAAACTGATACTAAAGCCAAATGTGTGGTTGTCTTATAGGGGCATATGGAATAGGGGATGCCATGTATACAAGAAATGCGTCAAACACTCCACTTTGGAAGAGGCTATGAAGGGCCTGGATGGAGCTGGATGGGGAGAAGAAGAAATGGAACGAAAGTGTCACATGGTGTAATGATCCTAACTGCACCTGGCCCTACAACAATGGGTGGAAGAAACAACACAAGGACTGTTTAGAGCTGTGATGATGTTTTGTTTAGTGTTGTTAACCGCAGTTTCACATGCAATTTGTATAGACTGCTGCTTCTTGTACAAACATGATGATCTAGTATGTCACATGCTGAATAGGTTGTGGTGGTTACATTTGCAAAAGTCCATGGCACATCACTACCCTGGCCTGGCAGGCGTCATGAAGAGGATTGACCAAAACAACAGAATGGTTCCCAACGAAACATGGTCCCACCGAACCGCTAGCTCGCTGGGTGGGTGGGTGGGTCTGCAAAAGAGGAGCCAACTTCCTGCATGCATAAAGAATGCACTCGACAAACTCGCTTGGCAACATTCTTGCTTCGATCTGGTCAAACCAAGACAAAAGCCCCATCTTTCCATCCACATCTTCCTTGCAGTTTCTCAGGTTGGTAGAGTCCTCCAAAACCCCTCTCTACCACCAATTTTTGGCAAAGTGAGTGGTATCGCCACTCACACAACAAAGCATCTCGTGATGGTAGGAAGACGGAACAAAAAGTTGGCATCCTAGGAAGATAATGCTGGGTGACCTTTTTGCAAAGATTTTGCCCCAAATTGGATCGCAATGCATAATAATCAACAAGCAGTTGTGCAAGGAGATATATCTAGAGGTGGGCCATCCGTGAACGTGGGACGACTAGAACGGACGGACGGGATGGGGATGGGGATGGGAATGGGGACGGACTAGGAACGGATGGGACAGAACGGGGACGGACCGGAGTCCATCCCCGTCCTTGAGCCGGCAGGCCCAAGAACGGCCAGGGACGGATCCGTCCCTAGTTGGGAACGGACTGGGACGGATTTGGGACGGTATGCAGCTGTCCCAATTCCATTCCAGGGTAGAACAGCCACCTAGGAGTCCGTTCCTGTACTGCCCAAGGCCTGTCTAGAGTCCGTTCCAGGCCGGTCTAGAGTCCGTTCCAGGCCATTCCAAAGGCCGTTCCAGGCCGTTCTGAAGGCCGTCCCAGGCCGTCCTAGAACCCGTTCTGGAAGCCGCTCCATAGTACATAACAACATCAAATTCATGCGTGGACCAATAAGAATGCAGCGATCAGATTTGACGCGTGGGCCGCGCGCCCCACGGTCCACAAACGTGGTGCCCCTGCCCCCCTGCAACACAGTTTGCGCCTATTGCGATGGGTGGCAAGACCAAGCAGACGCAGCGGCGGCGGCATGTGAAGGCCGGGGAGTCACGGCCCCCGGCCCGACATCACCAAGGCGGCCCCCCACAGCCTGCGGCAGGGGATGCCCGGGGCCAGATAGAGGGGCGCCCGGAAAGGCGGTCCCCCACCCCCCAAGGTGAGGGATCCGGGCATGCGGGGATGGCGGTGGCAGCGGCAGGGGGGGAAGGCCAGGGGGCGTCTGTTGGCGGCAGCGCCCCACTCCCGGACCTGTTTGACTTTTCGCATTTGGTGGCGGGGGGCCTGGGGGACTCGGATCTGGAACCCAGCGCGGAGGGGGCTCTGAACCTACAACAGCTGCCAGCTGTTGGGGCATCTGAAGGGCTGTTGCAGCCGGGGATCCCGGGGGGCGTCTGTGAGTGCAGGGTGGGGTCTGCATCTGTACTGGCGGCGACACCTGGGGGCCCATTGACGGCATCGGGGGCTGCCTCTGGAAGCGGGTGAAGCGCGCGGCCGGCAGGCGGGAATGCACCCTCAAGGGCAAAGCGGGCCCGAACGGAGGGAGGGGGTGGGGTGGGGGTCGCCTCTGGCAGCAATAGGTGTGTGGCCCCACCGTTGGGGCCTGGGCAGAGCGGCAGCCGGTGGGTGAAGCCATTGTATGTGGAAGAGGAGGGGCGGCCTGGCATCCTTGCAAGATACGACAGTGTTACGGGGAAGGAAGACGACCATAGCAAGATCATTTGCCGCATATGCGGCAAAGGGATTTCCTTCAAGTCGTCATCCTTCTCGACTGCGGAAAAGCATATGGGGCACCACAAGGTCACGCGACAGACGCTGTCCATTGCCGTGGAGCTGGCAGACAAAGCACGGGCGGATGGTGTCGCTTTTCCCATGGCTGAGTTTCTTGCGCGGACGGCTGAGGAGGGCCGTGAGGTGGGAGTGGCACATTACATGCAGCAGGAGGCCTTTGCCACAGGAACCGCCCCGTGGCAGCAAAAGCGGTCAGCGATCACCCGCTGGATCGCAGCGGATAGCATTCAACTATCCGTTGTTGAGTCTCCAAACTTCCGCCGCATGTGCAAGGCACTCAACGGCCGCTGCCCCTCCTTCAGCCGGAAGGCCGTCACCAACGAGGTCCGCTGTTACCACGTCGTCACATGCATTGTGTGCAATATGTTTTGTTGTCCCATGGTGTCCATGTGATACAGTCCGCAACACACAACTGTGTTGGTTGTCAGCCTGAAAATAGTGTCTTTGTTGTTATGGCAGGTGGCATCCATGCACCGCCAGGCGGTGCAGAAGCTCCGGGGGATGGAGGAGTGGAATAAAGTGCGGCCAGCCTTCACCTGCGACCTTTGGCGCTCTCGCACGCGGCGAGAGTATTTTTTAATGACCATGCACTGGGTGGAGGAGACGCACCAGCATGACGGCCATGCCAACCGCCAGTGGCGGTTGCGGAGCAGGTGCATGGGGTCAGTGCCTGTGGAGGCGGAGAGCATCATGGCTGAAGGTGAGAGGTTGTGCAGCGAATGGGTAGCAGTGACTACCCAACTGGCAGCTGGTCGTGTTGTTTGTTATTTGTGATATTCGCCTTTGTTGCTTGTCGCAAGCAATTTCTGTATGCAGTGGTGGTGGACCTGGCCTGCAAGGGGCTGGAGAAGTATGGGATGACCGGCTGGTGGCCGTCCTTTGTCATGGATGCTGGGAGCAACGTCAGGCGGGCTATTAGGGGGGAGCTGGCAGCACATGAGGTTGGGGAGCAACCCAGAGGCGGCATAGCAGATTGGTCACACTGTGCCTGCCACATGCTCCACAACATCATGACCCACGGCCTGACCAACCTACGCGTCTGCGCCACCCATACCAAAGGCTGCCAAAAGCTCTGCAGTGCAATAGACCGGTAAGTTATGATGCTGGTGTGTCTTGGTGTGTGTGTTGCTGTGCGTGCATATATGTTGGTGGTTATTTGTGTGTGCTGCAACTGCAGTAGCTGCTGATATTGAGGAATTGTCTCATCAACAGTGTGCATGTGTCCTTACGGTGGCAGGGTCTCCACGCTGGTGAACCACATGCGTGCCAGTGCGAAAGCCATAGCTGAGCTGCGAAGACTGCAAGTGGAAATAATAAAGGAGGGTAATAACGTAGTTTCTAATGATGAGGAGGGGGTGTCTGCATTAGAGGTACCCTCCGATGAGTCGAGTGAAGGTGGCAAGAGGCCCAACCTGCGGAGGGTACTCCAGCTGGTGAGGTTTGTGGACACTCGATGGAATAGTACATTTTTTATGCTGCAAAGGGCTGTGTGCCTGAGGAAGGCCATCAACAGATGGTTTGGGCTGCACCCCAAATACGATAATCCCATCGAGATTACACAATGGGGCTACCTGGAGGCCCTCCTCCCAATCTTGGCATCTATCAAGAGGTGCTATAAGAGGCTGGAGGTGGAGGCATACCCCACGGGCTCCAAGGCTCTCACCAAACTGATGCACCTCCGGCGTTTCCTTTACAAAATGGGCGGCATGGACAATAAGGGGCCATACAGTGGGTTGGTGCCATTCTGCAGTGATATGCTTTACAAGCTAGAAGAGGCCCTCAGTGACTCCACATGGGTCTAGCAAATGGTCTTTTTGGCTTTGGTGGACCCCACCGTGAGCGATCGTTGCTAATCACTCAGTGATGTTGTTGTTGGTGTTGTGTGCTATTTCTCACTGTGGTGTCGTTCACATATTCAAACACATATAAAAGGTCAGATGCAGTGTTGATGAATTGCATGGTGTGTGTGCAGTGTACGCATGGAAGGCTACCCTGGGGTCCTACATAAAGGTACTGAAACCCATCAGGGAGAAGTTCGTGTTGGTGGATGCCGTGATGGAGGACATGTCGGCTGAGCTGCTGGAGTTGTGTCTTAAATTCGCGAAGGACATTGGGTGGTCAGAGGCATCAGGGCAAGCAGGCCTGCCACCCCATCCTGGACAGCGGCCCGTGCACAAGCCGAGGGAGAAGCGCACGGGGCATATGACGTTTGACACTAGCTCCGAGGAGGATTATAATGCAACATGGCACCGGGGCCCAAGGGCAAGCGGTGTTGCGGGGTCTAACCAACCTGCAGGCGCTACAGCGGGCGGCAAACTGACGGATGCCACACAGCAGTTGATCGGGCGACACGTTCAAAAGTTCTTAACAGAACGTTGGAGTTTGTGTGAGCCAGGTACCCCACGAGAGGAGGATGCACTAGATTATTGGGCATGGAATAGTGCTCAATGGCCCATAGTGGCGTGGGTGGCCCGGCACTCATTGTGTGAGCCGGCTGGAAGTGGTTCGTCAGAACGGGGCTTTTCGGTATCCGGCCATACTGTATGATCTTGGCGGGCATCTCTAGGGGACGAACGCATTGAGCAGCTGACACTTTTGTCCGGCAACACCGACTTGTAAATTACAAGTTGTAATTTTCCGGGTTCTATTGGCTTGTCTCAAATTGGCCTATGGCTCAGTGTGTGACTTGTTTTAATTTTGGCTATATGTCTAACTTGTACATTGGGCAATGTGCATGTTGCCTTTGCTGCAAGTCAGGTGTCCCTGTGAAAATGTGTCTTCTGGCCCTAAATCCGGCCTTATGAATGCCTCCACAACTTGCACTGGTCCGCCAGTGGCCCCCCAAACTCGTAAGACCTCCAATTCGCATGGTCCGTTCCTGGGGAACGGACAGGAACGGACCTGAACGGACAAGGACGGGGCCGTTCCATGTCAGGAACAGGGCCGTTCCTGAGCCGGGACGGATCTGTCCCTGGGCAGGAACGGACCTGTTCCAACCCCGTTCCGGCCCGGCCTAGATCCGGCCCAAATCCGTTCCTGGGGAACGGCCCAGGAACGGACTGAAACGGACTGGGACGGGAACGGGGATGGGTCCGTTCTTGGGACGGGGACGGACACCGTTCCTGTTCCCGTTCCTATGCCATTTGGCCGGGCCCAGCTCTGGATATATCCAACTCAAAGACTATCCAACATGTCTTGCATTATATTTGGCCAAAAGATAGGGAATGTTGTTCTTCTCAATTAGCAGGGTATTAAGATATGCAGTACTGCCATAAATAGGTGACACATCTTCCACAAGTGTAATCAATATAAAATTCAGCCAGTTTTAATACAAGGTTGCAATAGACTGAAGCCCACACAGAAGAAGGTTGGTTGGCACCACTGTTGCTGTATCTGGGCTTTGGCAGAATCTTCATAACCAGTTGCCTTTGCTACAACATTAGCAGCACGACCCACAACTTTTGCAATTGCTTCAACAACCTTCACTGCCCGCACCTCTGCCTACACCAAGGGTACAGAAATGTGGATAAGACCACAACACCAATGCATGTACCTCATCTGAGAGACACTCTAATTCTTACCATCCAACTCTGTTTCTACCCCACTATGTGCATGGACAACAAAAAACAAATCCCCTTGGCACAACCATCTGTATTTGCCGTAAAAAAGTGCCACACAAATTGCAGGATGGCAGGCACAACAAGCCTGAGGCTGAGTACCCACCGCCAGTATAGCATCTGCAGCCCCACATTTCAGAGCGATTTGTGTTGAGCTTGCTATGGCACCTACCCTCTTAGTGGCTGCAATGGCAGCTGACGATGCAGAGAAGGCAGTTGCAGTGTAGGCGGCCACTTGTTGGGCATCAAGGCTGGCAGCAGTGTTAGCTCTTGATGCAAGTTGTGCGTGTTCCCTCAACGAATCCATAGTGTACTAAGTAGTCAATCCTGTGGCTTCCTCAGAAGACACCAACTAACCTTCCCCCATTTGAGGCGCATCATCAGAGGGTCCAACATTCTCACTACGGGCTTTTTGGTGGACGATTGGTGTTCGGGAATCGACGGTGCCGGGCGATCGCCAGATCCGCAGATTCGCCAGCGGATTCAGTGCATGCGCCAACCGCTCATCGTGTAGCCGAACACGCGAAGGCCAGCACCCCTCAGTTGGAGATTCTGTCAACCTCAGGTGCCACCCGCTATAGAATAGGGGTGAAGGTCCCACTCTAGAAGTAGGGGACATCTGCTACTTCACCTTATTTTACAGGTACTGTAGGTGGGTCAACCACCAGACCGCTCTGCCACAAGGTTGGGGGCCTGGCTAGGGGAAGGGGGAGGAGATTGAGCATGGCAATAGGTAGGCCCACTTGGGTCCAGAGTGCTACTGCCTAGTGGCAGCATCTCCCCTGGAACCGGTCAGAGGGTGAGGCCATTGCCCACCTGAGGTAGACAGGCCAGCCACCCCCTCTGAACCTTGGGTGTCTGAGTCTTAAAATATTAGACAGGCTGGGGGTGCCATAGGCCAACCCAGACCTCTTACAACGGTCTTGTCCCAGGCAAGGGACACCTTCTTAGGTTGTTTGGCTGATGTTGGGACTAAGTTTTCATTAGTAGCCACAGACGCACCCTCTGGAAAGTTACCAGGTGGACCGAGAGGTCACCCTACAGAGTACTGGGGGTAACTGTATGTGAAAGTGATTACTGAAAACCAGTAGAAGCAAGATAACTTAAGTTGGGAGGTAAAGGCTGTTTGGCTACTTAGGGATAGGATTCAGTGGACTTTCAGTAGCCCGAGATCAGGTCTACACCGATTGACTTCGTTTCAGTACAATTTATTATTGAATCAATGTCGTGAGTGGGATCATGGCAGATCGTGATATGATGGAGCTGCAGGGCCATGATGGTGTGGAGGAAATTGACGGGACAGTGGAGACAGTCACTGGAGCTGGACGTGTGGGAGTTATTGCTGCATCATACGAGGTGCGGCAACAGAGGATTTTGATTGCCGGGACAGAGCCGGGGGCAGTGGTTTTGGGAAACCCAGAGGGTGCCCTGGTCTCCAGGACCGAAGCTCCATAGGGGATGCAGAATTTGGAGTAGTGAGTTGCACAGGCGATAGCAGGGACTGCCACCCAGACAGCACATGCCATGAATGTGTTGGCTGATCAGACAGCATCAACAATGCAACAGACTGCCCAGACATCTCATAGGGCAGTTTCGCATTTGGAGGGTCAGACCAGGGAGGCGTTTGGGCGAGCTGAGGCCGCTATGTCATCAATGCAAAGAAATGTTACTAGCAATGCTGACAGAATTGCTGAGCTGGAGAATGCATTGGGACATGAAAGGCAGAGAAATGCTGATACGGAAAGGAGGCTGAGGAGGGAACAGGATGCGACTGTCGAGCAGCTTACTCGGCAGCTTCATGACGCTCTATCCAGGATCGATCAGTTGTCCGCGGACCTGGCTATAGAGCGGTCACAAAAGGATTCTCAGCCCCATTAGCAGACCGTGCCTAGACCCCAAGAACCACCAGTGACAACTACATATAGCCGACCACCGCATTTGCAGCAGGAGCTAGAAATTGTTGCTGATGCTAGCGATCAGACGATGCCCCCTGCAGAGGCCAGCCATGTTGCCCGTCAAGGATGACAGAGGTCCAGATCACACAGGTCGCAACATGCACGTTCGCCCAGTTCTGACATGACATTATCTAGCGAGTCATCGGAGAGGTGCACTCGCAAGGGGGCGGGGATTTTTGACGTCCGAATAAAACCAAAGGACCCCCCAACCTTTTCGGGTAGGACATCTAAAGACCCGGAGGTGTGGCTGGGTCAGGTGTCAAATCTCTTTCGTCTGGTCGGAGGATCGCCTGGGAAGCAAGTTGCATATGCTTCCACTCTGCACCAGAGAATTGCACAGACCTCGTGGCAGAGAAAGCTGAAGGCGTGGGATGACCCCAAGGATATGCAGACCTTTGGAGAGCAGCTGATCAGCCGATTCCAAAACACAAACAATGCTGATTCTGCAATGGCTGCATTGATGAACATCAAGCAGAGGAAAGAGGAGTCCACGCATGATTTTATCTGTAGGTTCGAGGCTGAGTTGGATAAGGTGGACACCTACGATGAATCATGGGTGTTGAAGATGTTCATCTGGGGCCTTCCCCAAGACCAGGTGGTACTTGTCTCACAGGGAAAGCCTAAGAGGCTGAGCCAGGCTTTCCAGTTGGCAAGGGACGTTGCATTGGCTGCCCAAATGTCAAGACGCCTAGGATTAAGTGGACTTGTTGAGGGCAGCAGTGGATAGAAGGGCCATGGATGAGGCCAAAGCAAGCAGCCAAGACAGCACAGTGGACAAGGTTTGACACTAGCTCCAAATGTTGTGTATTACCAGACTCAAAATAAAAATGTGCAACAAGGGGGTAATCGCGGAAGGGGGCAGGCTGTGAAGCCACCCGTTCCTCCACAGGCTCCAGTTGTGGTACGCCAGCCTGTGCCACAGCAGCCTGGTGGATCTGGACAGAGGGGACGGGGTAGAGGCAATTAGAGGAAGCCCTCGGTAGCAATTGTAGCTGCCCATGATGATCAAGGGATGGCTGGTCAGCAGGACTAGGTGACTGCACAACATGCAGCCAGGCATGGAACCAATGCTTCTTTGCATCAGGGGCAGGGAAACTGACTGGCCCCCACTCTGGCCAGTCAGGAGTTCATCGGGGGCAACAGGGGCAGATTATCCAGAGGATCTGCACCCTAGAAAATTCAAAACTCAGCATCGCCCAGAGAAGGCGTCAGAGGAGAAAGTGGTAGTGGAGAAAGTGGCTAGAAAGACGTCGGTACCGACGCGCAGCGAGCTGAGCAAAAACAGATTTCGAGTGATGGCACAAGGGAGTCCACTTTAACGTCTTAAGCCCAGCAGGGAGAGACCCCTACGGTGTCAGTTCAGAGGTTGGAAACCGCTCCAGGTGCTGATGCTGTGGGACAGCCAGCCCCAGGCACTGGAGTTTAGGACCATGTGCTGTTGGTAGTGAACGCCGTGGTAAACGGGATAAGTGTCCCTGCGTTGATTGACAGTGGAGCGAGCAGGTCTTTCATCAGTGACCGGCTTCACTGCCGGCCAGCTTTACAGTTTGTGGGAGCATATTATGCCTTGGAGTTGGCAAACGGGGAAACCATAGTTTCCACCGGAATAGCCCCACGGGTGTTGGTATGCATCGGGAGTGTACCTTGTCGACTCTCATTGGCTGCAGTACCGATGATGGAAGGGGTTCAACTGATTTTGGGCAAAGATTAGCTGGATATCATAAGCCCACTAGTGGATTGGCGGTCAAACACGGTGCACCTTAGAAATGGCTCACAGCTGGAGCCTATCAAGGGCATTCGTGGAACATCTGGTAAGCACTGCCAGATTGTCGACAAGGGATTGAACGGTCTCCAGCACTATTTCAGAGACCTCAAGAGGAGATCAGAGACTCCTACTGCAGTCTTGGGGAGCAAGTTGGCTGCATTCTGTTCGCCCAAATTTTGGTAATACGATTCTTCGGCAAAGCAGTGGGCCACTCAGCAGCCAGTGCTGAGTAAAATATCATTGCCGGGGATGGCCGACGTTCCCCAAGGGGGGAGTCAAACCCCACAAAATTTTTCTCCAGAGGAACCTCACAGACCTCAGGCTCCCCAAGGTGTAGGACTACAAGGGCAAAGAAAGTGGTTGGGCGATGTGTGAGGCAACCTGTCAGGAAAAAATTGGATTTTATATCGATGAGACAGGCAGCCAAGAGGGCAAACAAAACCGACCAGCCCATGTACTTGTGCATTCTGAAGGCCACAGAATTTCCCAAATCAAGAAGCAAAAGGCCAAAGTCCAAGGCTGGTGCAGCCAAAGGCATGACGGAGGGCGAAAGGCAGAGATTGTCAAAGGAAACAAACCCAGTGACGGAAGAGGTACCGATCGAGGAGGTTATTCAGAAAAAAGTCAATGAGGCAGATGAGGCTGTCTGGGAACAGCTGCAGCAGACACTTGAGGAGCTCAAGGACGTGTTCCCCAACAAGCTGCCTTACGGTCCACCACCCAAGAGGATAGTCGATCACGAGATTGATATGCTGCCAGGAGAGGCACCGCCGCACAAAAGCCCATACAGGCTGAGTACTGCAAAATTGGATGAACTGCGGCGTCAGATCGACACATTGCTGGAACAGGGGTGGATCAGACCGAGCTCCAGCCCGTACGGTGCACCCATCCTATTTATACCAAAAAAAGATGGCAAGTAGAGGATGTGCATCGATTACAGGGCTTTGAACAAGATAACCGTCAAGAATTGGTACCCACTGCCAAAAGTGAAGGAGTTGTTGGATCGACTTCATGGGGCTAAATACTTCACAAAGATTGATCTCTCCTTGGGTTACCATCAGATCCGAGTGAGAGAATTAGATGTACATAAGACAGCTTTCGTGAGTCGATATGGTAGTTTTGAATATCTCGTCATGCCATTCGGTATGTGCAATGCACCAGCGACCTTCCAAAGGATCATGAACACAACTTTGAGGGAAGGCTTGGACCAGTTTGTGCTAGTGTTCCTGGACGATATACTAATCTACAACAGGACAAAGGAGGAACACATACAGCACATCAGGGAAGTTCTGACCTGCTTACGGTTGGACAAGTTGTTTGGAAGATTAAAGAAGTGTGCCTTCTTCAGAACCGAGGTGGAATACTTGGGCTTTGATGTGGGGGCCGAGGGGATCAAGCCATCACTATCAAAAGTCCAAGCAATTTTGAATTGGCCGACACCAGAAAACGTCACCGATGTCCGTTCATTTTTGGGGCTGTGCAAATTTTATATCAAGTTTATACGGTGGTTCAGCGAACTGGCAGCGCCCATGACGGACTTGACAAAGAAGGATAGGGCCTTCGTTTGGAATGATGAAGCAGAAAAATCATTTAATCTATTAAAGACAGCCATGGTGACTGCACCAGTTCTGCAGTTACCGGATTTCGACCAGGAGTTTGTAGTTACCACAGATGCATCAGGGGTGTCAGTGGGTGGTATACTACAACAGGACTTTGGCAATGGGCTGCAACCCATCTGCTATGAGAGCAGAAAGCTCAACCCGGCCGAGACCCGGTACAGTGCATACGAATGAGAACTACTGGGCATCACTTGGGCTATTGGGAAATGGCGACACTACTTGGCCAGCCGCCACTTCGTCATCCAGACAGATCATGACTCCTTGAAAAACCTGCCCAACTAGCCTGCAATGAATAGGAGGGTGTGGAAATGGGTGCAGGTTCTGCAGGGCTACGATTGCGATATTGTCCACATACCAGGAAAGGACAACCCTGCAGATTTTCTCACGCGCAGGAGTATTCAGGTGTTGAGGTGCATGGCAGATGTGCGTGCAGAAGAGGAGTCATTGGTTCAGCGTCTTCGTCTTCATGAGAGTGACAGTGGGGAAAACGATATTCAAAAGAAACTGGATGAAATATTTTAAAAGTCAAGTCCTGAAGGTGCAGTGGTGGCTGCAAGTAGGGAACAAAATTCTTTACATTCTTTATTAGTGACCAGCACTAGGATTACTCTGGAGGAAGACTTAAGGAACTCTATAAAAGAGGGCTACAAGCAAGACAGTAGATGGGCAGAAATTTTGAATCAGTTGGAATCTGCCCAAGGACGGGTCACCAGGATCGGGAATCGTAACTACCAATTGAACCATGGATTCATTGAAATCAAGTTGAAGGACAATACCAAGGACAAGCAACCTTGCAGATTGGTGGTACCAAATGTGGTGGATGCCCGCAAGAAGATTATGGCAGAGATACATACAATACCATATGCGGGATATCTTGGTTACCACAAGACACTCAAGAAGTTACAACAGAATTTCTACTGGCCAGATCACACAATGGATGTACGAGATTTTGTGTTGGGATGTGAGGTCTGCCAATCAGAGAAGAGTGTCCACAAGTTGCCAGCAGGACTCCTTCAGCCATTGCAACTTCCAGAGGAAAAATAGAGTGATGTCAGCCTCGACTTTATTATGGGTAGACCGGTCAGTGAAAGGAAAAACAATGGGATCCTCACGGTTGTAGACCGAGCTATAAAGATGGTACACTTGGTACCCGTTTAGCAGACCATCACTACTGCTGAGACCGCTCGAGTCTATTGGGAACAGATTGGACGACTACACGGGATCCCCAGATCGATAGTCAGTGACCGAGATCCCAAATTTGTGTTGAAGTTTTGGCAAGAATTCTGGAAGATTTTGGGCAGCAAGCTGAGGATGTCCAGCACTCACCACCCCCAAGTAGATGGACAGACAGAGGCAGCCAATAGGGTGGTGGAGCAAGTCCTCAGGCGTACAATCCATGGCAGTCAGGAAGTTACTCATTGGGAGAAATACTTACCCATAATAGAATTCGTGATCAACAGTAGCGCATTGCTATCCACGGGGTACACGCCTTTTTATCTGAACTATGGCTTTGAGCCAGTGACCCCGTTGGACCTGATCAAGGACCTAGACTAGACCAACATTGAGGGTGTCAATGTCTTTGTCAACAAGATGAAGAAGACCTTCAGAATGGCGATGCAGTCAGTTCATCAGACTCAAGAGAGACAGAAGCGTCAGGCCGATCAGCGGTGCAGAGAGCAGAAGTTTCACAGTGGGGAACAGGTGCTACTCAGTGCAGAACATCTACAATTGAAGAATGCACCTGTTTGCAAACTGAAGCGACGATTCGTTGGACCATTTGCTGTGGTCCGTCAGGTGGGATCAGTGGCCTACGAATTGAAGCTACCAGAAGGGTGGAGGATTCATAATGTCTTTCAAACCAGTTTGCTACGACCATTTAGATCGTCCAGATGGTCTACCCCACAGGAGTCAGATGACGCCGAGATCGAGCGAGAGGCTGATGAACCGTACGAAGTTGAGAAACTGCTGCGATGGAGATGGGTAGGACCCAGTGGCAGGAGGCATAAGGAGTTTTTGGTGTTATGGACAGGGTGGAGTATTGACGATGCCTCATGGATACCGGCTGGAAATTTCACTTATATCAAAGAGCTCCAGAAGATGATCAAGAGGGACAAGCCCGAGGAAGACACTAGTATGGGATAGTGTGCTTTCGGGGGCGAAAGCTACCCTAAGGGGGGAGTAGTGTGACGTGGCTGCTTGGGGTTAGGCATGTTATTGACATTTCTGGAGTGCGAATTACGTAATTGGGTAAATATACCTTTTGGGGATGTTATTTAGAGCTTCCTGGTTCCAACGAACTTTTAAACGCGCGATTCCGTTAAGAAACGGCGAAGATATGGTCTCCTGAAGTCGTAGTACTTAGGGCCAGGGGGTCGGGTGTTAGACGCTTGGAATTAAAGGACAATGGGTCGATCGTAGGTGAATGGTGGATGGTGACTGGGTGCCTGGATGCGCATATGAGTTGTCTTGTCTTGATGTGACAGCGATGGACCCACGATCGGGCATCGCGCATGCGATATGTGCATGCGCATGATGTGAATCCGTGTAACCGTTCAGGCCCACTCTCTGGCCTCCCGCAAGCCAGCGAACGACCGCCTCGCTGCGCCGCCACCTCTCACCAACAGTAGGCCCCGGGGATCGATCCTCATCGAGCATTGGGCCCACCGCGCGACCGCCGATTCGACTGCCCCGGAAACGCCCACCATCCGAGGTGGAGAGGCCAGCCGACATCCAACGGCTGTGCTGCAGGGCAGGGCGACCCTAGAGCCTCCGGAAACTAGCGGCTGCCGACGGGCCGCAACAAGCAATGCATCACCTTCACCACCATCTGCTGAGCCAGCACCATAGCCTGCACATGGACCCCCAAATACCTTTAAAAATGCTGTTGTGCTCGGCCTCAAACCTATGCATGCAATTTTAGCTCATTGTGGATGATCTGATTGACATCATGTATTATTCAATGTAGCACTGCTATTTGGTCACGAAGATGTTCTCATGGCACAAAACCTTCTGTCCATGTAACATAGATGCCTGGCCTCCCAGTGCTGTGTGGTAGTAGCCCCACATGCCCCTAGTGTTGGGAGCACGGTGTTCTGTTAGGTCTTGGACAGATGTGCTCAGACGCAATTTCCATGATGGAAGACTCAGAGCTAAACTGACCAGCACGTCCAAGTAGCAGAGGTGATATCGTGATTGGCTAGATTGGTTTTCGGTCATGGGTACTGCAGATTCAAAACTGGGGAAGTGGGCCTCCAGCAAGGATCCTAGTTTGTATGCAATGCTAGTGTTGAGCTTTGCTTGATCTAGTTCAATAGCACATGGCACATGAGATGATGGATGCTCAACAATCTCTCCTGAGAACATATGTTAGAGTGTTACTTGTGGATAGCAATGCTCAAGCGAATGGAAGAATTATCACAATTCAGTGCAATACCAAAATATGGTGGAGCCATGGTTATCGTTTATTGTTAGTGCGTCTAGTTGCACGAGTGCTGCAATTTGCAAAGTACAGTTTATAGGGTGCAACTACACCCACAAAAGCTATAGCAGCTGCCATGTCCTGTGCAATGGCCATTGCCCAGTGTCCTTCTGATAATGGTGCACCTGAACCCATATCAGAGTTGCAGGCAGTCAACCCTCCCAGGTTTTATAGTGGGCTTTGGGAAATCCCATTGCCCATTTGGGCAATTTGGCTGGGCTTTGAGCTGTATTTAGCCGCCCCTCTCCAGGTCCAGGCAGGGCACAGAGCAGGCATATTTTATCAGCTGCCCCTCATGGGCTCGTGGAGTTCAACTGGGCTTTGGCACTGCATTAGATGCACTTCTCAATCTCATAGGCAGGGTTTTGGGGACGCAGTTTCTTCTAGTCATGGCATTTCTACTCTATTTCCCTTTTTTCTCCAATTGTTGTTCCACTGGGATCGGTCCTTGTTGGCATTCTCTAGCTTGCTAGTCTTGCTTCTGTTGCAATGTATCCCACTTTGGTACACTACTTGCATCGCAATCTCTTTTGGTGTTCTGGTCGATGGACAACATGTCGCGCCTTTCCATTTTTTGGATGTATGTTGCTGAAGACAAAACAATGGGAAACAAACTACAATGTACCCTGTCCTGCTTTGTGAACACCCACAGAGTGCATGTTTGCTACTGGTTTGTTGTGTTGGTTCATTGCATCCTCTTGGATTTTGGTTCCATCCTAGCTGGCAGTGGCACCTACAGCGATCCACAGTAGTCAGGGCGCTCCAATATCTGACATGTAAGCATCTTCCCTTGTCCATTGTATCACAGCTGAATCAAATCCAAGCCACCTTTGGCACGCTGTCCAGGTCATTGCTCTTTGCTGAACGAAATCGTGCCATGGATTCACTTCCATCATAAGTTCGAAGTGGTGCTCTGCGTCGTTTCAATTCCCCTGTGCTGATGTAAGCCATCTGGATCGCGACCTACACAAAAAAGCAATATAATTCGTTGCCACTGGTCGAAGGCCACTATATGAGAGGCTGAACAAGTGCCCGTAAAGCCACCTTCGGACATTAGATGTGCAGTAAAGGCACATGCGTTCTCAAGGAACGTGCATTGCTGGTAACTGTTTCCTCTGGTGAACAACATACTATGCCTATTAGGCATAAGCAACGCCGCCACACTCCCTTCAACTGCTGAGGCCAAGAGCGCTCAATCGACAACCCAAGCCTTGCCGCAGGCCTGAATGGATGCACAACACCCCTTTCAAGTTCTCAACCAACCAGCGGGCCTGCTCCACGGTGTTGTTGTGATTGATGGGAGCAGCAAGGACGTGGCGCCGGTGCGCGCAGCGCGACTAATGCAGCTGGCGAAGCACGAGCGGTGCAAAGGGCAGACTGCGCACAAATGCTTGCAAGGCAGCGCAAAACTGGCATCGGGACATCAGCACCAGCCACCCCACAAAAAGAATATTCAAGGAGGGAGGAATCTTTAACTGGCAGACTCGCAAGCCCTGTTGAGTACGGAACAAAAGACAATAGGCGACCCATTTCAAACCGCGGTTCCATTGCTGCTCGTCATTGGATGAGACCTTAGCTCCAAAGCCCCTTTGGGTTGGGTTAACAACGAGCGCCGCGCGACGCCGTCCAAACTTTGATGGACCCACCTCATGCAGCTCGTCAACTGGCATGAGCATTGGCATTCTCTTGGACACCTCCACTCTCTCTCCTTGATGCCTCTACAAAGGAATCAAGGGGAGGGTGAACTCTTTCTCGCTCAGCATCCCAGGACGCCACGGAGAGTCGGTGGAGCCTGCTGGCTTGCAAGCCAGCAGACGCCGCCGACACTCTGCCGACACTCGGATAAAGTCGGGCCCGGACTATCGGAGCAAGGAAATACTAGTCAGCTGCATTGTCGTTGCCTAACAATGCCAATTTTTGCCGACATTAGGGTGCAGACGTCCGGATGCGATGTCGGCGCCTGTCAGGGATTGTTAAGAGCACCGACATCAGTAGCCAGCACTGCCAACACTATCGGTCCAGTGATGGCAGCTGCCGGCCTTCGGATGCTGACATTTCTATGATCCTAGTATGAATACTATACTATGAGATGGGCTAGACAAGATCGTGCTGGTTTTCCTTGATGACGTTTTGATCTACAACCGCACGAGAGAGGAACATCTCCAACACCTCAAGGGTGTGCTCAGCCACCAACGATCAGAGAAGTTCTATGGACGATTGGCCAAATGTGATTCTTTTGTATAGAGGTAGAGTATTTGAGATTTAATATGGATAGTTATGGAATAAAGCCATCGCTATCAAAAGTTTGTGCTATAGTTGAATGGCCAACACTTGAGTGTGTTCGTGATGTACGTTCATTTGTGCGATTGGCAAATTTTTATAGAAAGTTTATCCATTGGTTTAGTGAGATAGCTAGTCCATTAACCGACCTCACTAAAAAAATTGCAAGTTTGAATGGGGCCCAAAGGAGGAAGAAGCATTTGAAAGGCTGAAGATAGCATTAGTGTTTGCACTTGTTTTGTAGTTACCTGATTTTGATCGTAAGTTTATAGTGACCACAGATGCATCAGAGTTCTTTGTATGGGGTATATTGCAACAGAACTTTAGTCAAGGTTTGCAGCCAGTGGCATATGAGAGTAAGAACCCGACAAAGTGTAGATACAGTGCATACGAATGTGAAATGTTGGGGATCGTCTTGGCAATTGGCAAGTGGAGGCACTACATTGCTGGCCAACATTTTGTGATTCAGATTGACCATGACTCCCTCAAGAACCTTCCAAACCAACCCTCAGTAAATCGCAAGTTTTGGAAGTGGATACAGGTGTTGCAGGGCTATGATTGTGACATCGTACACATTGTTGGCAAGGCCAACACTGCAGACTACCTGTCCAGGCGCAATATGAAGGAGCTACAAAGCATGGTGGACATTAGAGCACATGAAGAGTCGATGGCACAACGATTGAGATTGGGTGATAAGGAGTTCACAGGTGAGCATATCCAAGGCAAGTTGGATCAGGTGTTCAAGGGAACAGAGGTATTGAGAGTAGGAACAATTGTAACTGAGTGTCATCCTACATTAATTGTTATGAGATCAAGAATTTCATTGGTTTCATATGCGGAACAAGATCAGGACCATATATGAGAGTGATTCCCAGTGGGCTGACATTGTTAATGAGTTGAGGTCAGACCCACAGAAATCTGGTTAAGAGAAGAGTCAAAGAGTTCAGATTATCCCACGATTGTTTGGAGATTCATGATCGCGAAGGATTAGAAGGAGTAAACAAATGGAGATTGGTTATTCCTGATATCCCTGAGGTCAAGCAACAGATCATGGAGAAGGTGCATTCGGTGCCTTATTCAGGACATGTGGGATACCAGAAGACTTTGAAAGAACTACAACAGAACTTCTACCGGCCGGATCACACACTAGATATCAGGGAATTTGTAACCAGCTATCCACTGTGTCAGTCAGAGAAAAGCGTGCATCGCCTACCAACAGGACTTCTTCAACCACTGCAGCTACCAGAACAGAAGTGGTTAGATATCAATTTGGATTTCATCATTGGTCTACCCAAGTCAGAATCAGGCAGAGACAGAATCCTCACAGTGGTGGATAGGTCTACCAAGATGGTACATCTCATTCCAGTGTACCAGACCATCATAGCAGCAGAGACAGCCCAGGTTTACTAAAATTATGTAGGGAAACTACACGGGATTCCGAGATCAGTCGTCAGCGACAGGGATCCAAGATTCGTCTTCAAATTTGGCAAGAGTTTTGGGGGTTGCTAGGGAGCAAGTTGAGGATGTCAATAGCACACCACCGGCAGACTGACGGATAGACAGAGGCTATCAACTGGGTGGTGGAGATGACATTGCGTTGCACACTATATGCAAGTCAAGAGCCCCACCAATAGGAGAAATAGCTCTCAATAGCGGAATTCACCATCAACAACACTCCGTCAATAGCAACCGGGTACACACCATTCTATCTGAACTACAGCTACCACCCGTATACCCCACAGCAAAGCTTATTCGAGATGTTGACACCACCTTCCATGAGGGAGACAATATTTTCGTGTCTCGAATGTAGAAGATCTTCACCAAGGCTTATCAATATCTGTGCGGAACCCAGGACAGGCAGAAGAACTATACAGTTCAGAGATGACACAAGTAGGTGTTCCATACAGGTGACCAAGTGCTACTCAATACAGAGAACTTACAACTAAAGAATGCACTTGTACGCAAGCTAAAGCGTAGGTTCATTGGACCTTTCTTCATTACGCAGAGGATTGGACCTGTTGCATACGAGCTCGATCTACCATCTACATGGAAGATTCATCCCGTATTCCACACGAGCTTGCTATGCCCATTCAGAACATTGCAGTGGACTACGTCTACTGAACCTACAGTGGGAGAGCTACAGCAAGAGGAGGATGAGCTTTACAATATGAAGAAGTTGTTGAGGTGGTGGTGGCGAGGACCAAGCAGTAAATGACAAAAGGAGTTCCTTGTGTTGTGGACCGGCTGGTCTCTTGATGATGCGATATGGATCCCAGCAGAAAACTTCACAAGCGCTAGAGAATTTAGAGAAGATGACCCAACGAGACAAGCCCAAAGAAAACTAGAGACAACCGACAGACGAATGATTTGTTTTTGAGGTCGAAAACTACCCCCAGGGGGAGGTAGTTGTTGTGTGAATAGTGTTTTTGGTTCTTTATTTGAGCGAAGTGAGATATGACATGAAGGCGTGCGGACCAATTATCTATGCCTTATCTCGTGCAGCGAGGCGATTTTGGGATTTTGGCCATTTTCGGGCCATTTTGCTGCATTGAAATGAGGGCTTTGGGGACGGTATGGGTGCTTGTGAGGACGGTGGTTTAAGTACAGGGTGACTTGAGGGGTATGTAACCGTGTTGTGTGCCGCAGGGACAAGACGCTGGGAACCCTGTAATGAACATCCCGTTTTGCGGTCACTGCCTGCCTGCAAACTGCGCGCAAGGCAACGCCGGACCCAAACCGCCCTTCCGACTAATGCACCGCAGAGGCCGTTCTGCCAAGGGGCCCACCAAGTCCACGCCGCGTCGAGATCGATCAAGCGACCGTGTCGATTACGCCTGGCCGACCGCCAGAGGGATCGTCGATCCATCATACGGGGCACGCGCGGAAAAGGCACGTGCCACTGTGTTTCCTTACAAGCTCTGTTTTTGCTACACTAGGCCCCTAAAATGCACGCAATTGGCCACATGGGGAGATAGCACTGCCAACCGGGACCGGGGAGTGTTGCTTGTGATGCCAGATGGGGAGGCCAAAGTGTTGGTTGCCAGTACCATTGCCGTCCAAGCATCGACCATCAAGGCACCCATGCTGTTGTGTGAACAATGCCTTTGGTTCTTTATTCGAGCGGAGTGAGATGCGACGCAAAGGCGCGCGGACCAATTATCCGCGCCTTCGCGGAGCATCGAGCGCAGCGAGGCGATTTGGAGATTTTGGCCATTTTCGGGCCATATCGCTGCATTGGAAAAAGGGCTTTGGGGACGGTCTGGGTGCTTGTGGGGACGGTGGTTAAAGTACAGGGTGACTTGAGGGTTATGTAACCGTGCTGTGTGCCGCGGGGACAAGATGCTGGGAACCCTGTAACGAACATCCGTTTTGCTGTCACTGCCTGCCTGCGACCCGCGCGCAAGGCAACGCCGGACCCAATCCACCCTTCCGACTGACGCACCGCAGCGGCCGTTCCGCCAAGGGGCCCACCACGTCCGCGCCGCGTCGAGATCAATCGAGCGACCGTGCCGATTACGCCTGGCCGACCGCCGGAGGGATCGACGATCCATCGCACGGGGCGCGCGCGGAAAAACCACGTGCCACATGCCCAGCGCCGTTGACTGGTCACATAACCAGGTTTTGTTGCCAGGTAGGGGTATGCCCTATGGGCCATGACCTGTGGTGGGCTGCCACTGGTGGCATTTCAGCGCTTGGTGCAACCTAATGCTCATTTAGCACTGCCCAGCCCTGTGCATCACCTGGAACTTAGACAAGCACAGCATTGACTCATGAAGTTCGAGGAAGCAGAACAACGATCCCTCGGGCGGCAAACAAGCATGATGGCAACTAGCAGTAGCCGGTGGCAAATGGTGGGTGGCGGGTGGCGGGTGGCAAGGAGCGGGCAGGCAAGCTAGTTCGAAGGCCCCACTGCCTTCCCAAGTTGTGCATTAGTTATATTCACTGTCACAAAAAAGAACAATCCACTGTTGCAAAAAAGAATAGTTTGGCACTGTCACAAAAAGGAATATTCCACTATCGCAAAAAGAAATATTCACCTACTACTACTAACATGCATAATAATCTATCATATCAATTTCAGTAATTTATCATATATAATGGACCTATCATCACCATCTCAAATACTTCCTCTGTCCGGAATTAATTGTCCTCTATTTGAGAGACAAAATTCGTTACAAAGAACACCTTAATTTAACCAAAAGCATCAGAATCGAAAATATTGGGTTGCAAAACCCTTAACTACCAATTTTCAAGAAAAAATAATTAGTCCCACTCCCTCTGGATGGCCCCCAAAATTGGCCGAAAACCGTCCAAAAAGTGTGCGTGCAGTTTCCGCATCTGCTAGAGAACCGCACGTTTCTGGGTCACTCCCTTCCCTGGTGCGCTAAAGATAAGTCGTTGTCATCTTTGCAGTGAAGGGCAGTGTCCCTTACGGGGAATAGCGCTTGCTAAACATGCGCAAGCATGTCTGGATCCCCATCGTGGAAGGCAATTATCACAATTTTGACGATTATTGAAATCTCGGCCATCGTCGATCTTTGGCGTTCATACATAAACCAAGTGGACAAGGCTGGAGTACAGGGTATTCAAGCTTGGGCTATGTGTGAGCTATTGTTCCAAGGTTATTCAATATACTTGTTTGGACAATCTGCCTCGATTGAGGCTTGAATCGTTGTTTTTGTGAGGAGCCTGGCCCACTCCCTATAAACTGCCACTATGTGGCAATTCTTGCATGCAATCCACAATCTGTTGCAGCCCAGGAAGTGTATATACCTTTGAGAGACATATTTTTATCTATCTCGCTAGTCTCCTCAAGCTCAAGCCCTTCAAGTGCCAAAAAATGGTCGATTCGCTATTCCTATCCAGGAGGGTCACTGCCTAATTGCCCCTTAATTGCCCCCTAATTATCCACCGCTGAATGGGGTGATGGCCACCACCTTCCTAAAGGTCTGCAAGGAATTTGGGAGGCCTCCTGCAGTATCCCTCATAGTGGAGTTGGAGGTCCAAAAGTCGTGGTTCAGAAATTTGGACCTGATGGGCATCTTTGATTTGGCCAATCGAACTTGAATTGCAGCTGCAAAACACGGCGACTTCCATGATCACGACTTTCAAGACACATTTTCTGTTGCTCTTTTCCTTTGATAGCACCTCCATGATCTTCTATCCAAATGGCGTGGACAGTTATGCCTGGGCGGCTCTGTAGCGCTGCCGCAAAGGCGTGCTCCTCAAAACAACAAAAATGGCCTTTCTAGTAGGGATGTTGAAAAACTGGTGGGTTTCTGGCTAGATGACCCTCGCTATAAAGTACTGCCAAATCCGTAATACTCAACGGATTGACTTGAAATTTTGATTGCATACTCTTAAACATAGGTATAGTTTTGCAAGAAATTTGAATGAAAAATAAAGTGTCTATGATCATCATAGACACTTTATTTTTTATTTCCTCCGTCCAGAATTAATTGTCCTCTATGATTTTGGTGCTTTACTTCTCCATCATGGAGAAGTAAGGCACCAAAATCATAGAGGACAATTAATTCCGGACGGAGGAAGTATATTCTAGAGATTTGGCGACTATTCTGTATAATAATTTATATACTATATTAGTCTATTGTTTAAAATATTCTTGTAAATGGTATAACCTTCGTTATGCCTTCCCTCTCAAAGGGATGACGGGTCTTTTTATTTTCTTGAGAATGTTCTAGACCTTTTTATAAGACATGGTGCATCCTTTATGATAGATTACATTAGTGTGGTGGTGCAACAAGTCTATTCCCGTTTTATAATCAAACCCAATTTCATTCTTGTCTCTTCAATCACGCCTAAAGCACTCTATTATACAAATTTGGATATATCTTTATTAATAATAATATGTTTAGCCTGATTGTTTTCTATTCAACTCAAAATTAAGTCTACCTTTTGTTCATTGAACTTCCATATCCTCATGTAGTACTACAAATATTGATAATGGCTTACAATCCTTATGAAGTTTTAGTGGACAATAATCAGCAATGGTATACAATGCATACCAAATCATATTGATAGCCCAATATTGGCCTTGTGTCAGGCAGTCCCCAACGCTTCTTGGGCAAGCAAGGTACAATATTATATAATGGAAAAATGTTTAAATACAAAATAAGCACGTTTGGCTGGTTTGTGGCATCAGGTCCAAAGGTCGCACTCAGGCACAACATTTTGGGGCGTCCAATTTGTGTTCAGCAAGACTTGTTGTTTGAATTCGTTATATATGGGTCTATGGTGGGGGACGCTCTACCTAGAACCTCTTGTTGGAACTGGTGTAGAGGATGCCTTACCCGTTTTTTTACATGGTAACTCCCCTAACCCCAATATGTAGTATAAAGAATAGTTAAGGGTGGAGCCACCTGGTGGCCCGTAAGCTACCAGGTTCCCAGCGAGGTGGGTCTGGCGATTAAAGAGTGGAGACACCCCAAGCCAACAATTTCTATCAAAAACAAACAAATGTGGTTGAAACTGAACCCTAGGAACAACAATAATAGACTAGCGATTCTTCAATGCAAAGGAAAAGAGACACATTTTTAATATTTCTCCAAAGATCTTGTTACGCGCACCAGCCTGATGTGGGAGACGTCCTACTAATGGCTCTTGGTGTGGGGGACGCCCTGCCCAAGGCACGTACTATTCCTCACCCAAGGTAACCTTTATCCATATTAGGATACGGGAGTAGGAGGGGTGGTCCCGCCTAGGTGCCCTGTAAGGACCTAGGTGCCCGGCGAGGCGGGTCCGCGGCTCAAAGAGGGCAGGAACCCCACACCCACATGCTATTCGTAACAATTGGTTTCGGAGCCGCCTGAGGGTGGCGGCCACGCTTCCACCTGGGAGCGCGCGAGAGTACAAGACGTCGAAGCCCTTCCCCGGCCTCCTCCATGGAGGCTGAGGAATCGGAAGAACAAGCCCGGGATGGGCAGGCGATCGATACAGCCCGGGATGGGCAAGGAACTGAACAAGCCCGGGATGGGCCAGGAGGTGTAACAGTCCGAGAGGACATGGCTGGACCCTCCACAGCCACATCGGCACCCGCAGCAGAAGATGAGCCGATGGAAGAAGTGGATACCCCGCCGGCGGCGGAGAAGACGCAGGAGCAAGACCAGGACGCAGAGGCGGCGGCGACGTTGCTGAAGATCCCCGGTATCAAAGAGCTCCTGCAGAAGATGGCGGATACCGCGGCCGAGAAGGCGAGAGCGAAGCGGGATGAAGAGACCGCCGAGAGGATCGCCTCGCTGGAGATCGCCGTCAACAAGGCCAAGAAAGAAGCTCGAGAAAAAGAGCTGGCCATGAAGAAGGCGAAGCAGCAGAGCCGCGAGGCCCAAGAAGCCAAAACCTCCGCCGAAGACCAGGTCAAGGCGTTGAGTGACCGCCTCCTGAAGCAAAAGCAGCGGGCCCAGGAGGCAGAAGAGAGAAGCGCCCAACGGGTGGTGCCAGCTGTGAGGGCCCCCAGTCCGTCGGAGCTGCCCATGCCAACCATCCCAGAGGAAGACTGGAAGGTTGCTGGCAAGCAGCGCTCCAAGCGGAAGAGTCCATCGCCAGGTGAGCGGCCGATGGAAAGTGAGAAATCTTCATATCAAGGCCGGGAGGCCAAAGCCTTAGGGCGAGTTGAAAGAATGCAAGGCCGGAAGGTCAAGATCCCGGAGCTACGGCTCAAATCTCAGGTGTATGTGAGAACACCTAGTGGATCGGACGGGACTGGAGATGAGCCGCTCACAGAAAGCGCTCAAGCTGTTTGCGGAAAAAGTCCGCCAAGGCCGGGAGGCCATAATTGGAGCCCTCGGAGGCCTGCGCTACCAGAATGGGGGCCGGGTGAAAGCTCAAGGGTGCTGGAGTTCGTTCCAGACACTCGAGATCCATATAGCCGGCAACCACCGTGCCGTGCAATGTGGACAAAGTTCCACAACGATCTCGTCGATGAGCTTGACGAGGGATGGCGGATGGCCGCCGACCAGTTTGGAGAAAGGTTAACCACCGCCAGACCGGTTAGAATACAAAGGTGGTATGGTCCTGGAATGGCAGATCAAATTGCCAAAGAGGACCCAAATTGGCCAGAAAAGATGGCCTTTGCGCTCAGGCATATCCCGAAACCATGGGACTTGAGCGAGGGGAGTCCAGAAAGACCAGACCCTAATGATCCCCACGAGCGGTGGGAGGAGATCTCGGAATTGTCGTTCTCATCATGTGCTTCTCCTTTGCCGGGTGATATGTCAACCCGTGCACAAGTGCATAGGATGGAGAAGGAGAGACGACGGATTCGTAATCGAGATCGTTTTGCTCGGGCAAAGAAATTAGACGAGCAAAAGGCCAGAAAGGCCAAACAGCGGAGAGAATTGAAAGCGCTGCGACGTGAGCGGGATCGTCAATTGAATCCTGAAAAGTATGAGCGTAAGCGAGCTCACAAACGCCAGCGCAAGGCTGAGATCAAGTGGTTTTTCTCCGCAGGAGGCAGCCAAAAGGCGCAGCGCCTGGAGGTACAACCCAAGGTCGATGAGTTGGACCCGGCCGAGCAGGCTAAGGCCTTTGCCCGTATTGCCAAGGAGGGGACCTCCACCCGCTGGGCAGACCAGCAGGACAGTAGCGGCAGTGACAGTGGTGTAAACCACCCTGCCCGCTTTGTCCCTCTCCAACCGGAGCCGGCATCGCCATCGGTTGTGGAAACCAACGGTCCTAAGGTGCAAAGGATGCCGGAGAGGGAGATCCCGCTTGGAGAAGCAAAGGCGAAAGAACAGCCTGATAAGGCCAAAGACCCGCCTGCAGAGGCGAGAATACAGCCTAGAAAGGCAAAGGAGGAATCCAAAGGCCCGCAAAGGCCAGTTTCAGGTAAACATCCTGTTGAACTGTCTTTGCTGCGACCGGTTGTGAAGAATACACAGACGCGTAACCGTGCAGAAATTGGTGATTCTGCTGGTAACGATGAGATTGTGTATCTCGGTTCAGCAGGTGAACCTGCCAGTCCAATTCCCCGGGAAAGACGGGAGACATATGAGATCCTGCAGAGGCAGGAAGCTGCTTTGCAGAAAGCAAAGGCGGATGCAGAGAAAGCTGCATAGCTTCGTTCCTTGATGGGGGATGAAGACTATGCAGCATATCTGGAGCTGCAAGAAGCAAAGCAGATTTCTCATGGACGGCAGGAAATTGCCTATAAACCGGCGAAACCGGGGCCTGGATACCAGGAACGCCGCGCCCAGCAAATGGCGGCCGATCAATGTGGACGTGCCAAGGTGCCGCACGAGGCTGCAAAGCCTACCCCTGTGATGCGTGCCCCTGTCATACAGGACACGAGGGGCTTTTGGGATACGCTGGGTGCCTTTCATGACCCTCATGGAGGGGTATACTTTAAGGGGTATTATCATCCCTGTGGAGGACATGCCCCATACAGGGCCCAAGTCCCAAGGGACGCCCTCCAACGTATACCCGGGAAGCTGCGTGGCCTCTTTGATGCGCAGCAGACGGCACTGGGGATATATGTGCCAGAGGGTCAGGAAGCAGCCATGGAATGGCAGGCCATCCAGAGAACTGGCCGAAAAGTCCCCGAAGAGGGATCGGTGCAAATGCCCCCGGGACCATCGATGCAGGCAGGTCCCTCCACACCGGCTCGTCCAGTGGCTCAGCCAGAAATGGCGCCAAGACAGCCGGTGCGGCCTTATACAATGGGGCAGGCTGGACAGCGGACATCACAGCCTCCTGTGCAAACGACGCAGCAAAAGATTCAAAGGCCGCAGAAGATGTCTCCATTTGCGCCGGAGTCAGCTGTGTATCCGCCAGTTCGGTACTATCAGCCAGGGATGGCGGCACAGCCCGGGAGGGCATACCAACCCGGAAGGGTACCACAGGCGGAGACCGCCCCAAGACAAGAGGAGTACCCAACACCCGCTTACAGTGGATCATCCCATCCATCCGGATCGGGAGGTTACGAGAGGGTGTACGAGTACCCGCCCGGTCATTTCCAGACCCAGGAACCTCCACATGAGGAATTTCTGTTTGGGCGGGAGGGTGATCAGGCTGTTGAGCCACATCGGGCGGAAATGGGGCCTCCACCGCCTCCGGAGGGGTACAATCCCCAAGGGCCGGGTTATACCGGTCAAGCCTATTTGGCAGCGGCGCAGGAGATTCCATATGCGCCAGTTTATTACGAACCCGGAAGGGAAGCTCAGGTGAGCATGACCATGCCTAAGATGAACAGTCAGGGCATGAAACCCCCAAAATGGAATGAAGATAAACAGGCCTTAACCAAGTGGTTACAAGAAATCATTATGTATTTCAAAACCACTATGGCACCCCGGACACAATGGGGATGGATAGCACTGAATACTCTTGACGAGTCAGTGAAACATGGCCTACTAGCCCAGTTGGGACACATATGGGGGATAACAATTGATGCAGAAGTGCTCTCACAGCCAGACTTTCAACTGTCATGGGAACAGTTTAAGTATGGCATGGACACACTTTATGATCATAAATGTTCCGACTTCGAAATTCGGTCGGAAATAGCAGCCTTTACAAAGGCAGGGACCTCGGGTCCCGATACAATCAAATACATGCAGCTCTTGGAACAAATGTTTCTCAAGTGCGAAAACGAACTTGATGATTTTTCCAAGTTGCATGCATTGTATACTGGACTCCGTCCAGATATTAAGAGGAAATGCCTCTTAAATAAAGATGATGAGCAATGGACCACTTATGCCAGCCTGAGGGCGCATTTATATGAAGTGGGACCAACATATGACCAAGAATACAAGGCATATGGCTCTCGTCGAAATGAAAGCCGGGATGGCAAACCGCACACGAGTAATCGTCTTGCTCCTAACAGAGTTATTCAAAAATACCACGCATTGAAAGTGGATCGCCGTGGCAAACCAGTTTTGAATAACAGACCGAGAGGTCAAGGAGGGACGACTTACAAAAGTTCTCGTGTTGCTATGAAAATGCAGCCGCAGGCTTCGCATGGGGAACGGAACTACGAGCCGCTGGCCGATATCCGCGACCCAATGGAAGAAAAGATGGTCACCAACAGTGCGCAATTACGCGACACAACGCTGGAAGTCTTGAAGCGGGCTGGACGCTGTTACAAGTGCTTCAAGCCCTACTCAGCTGACCATCCCCGCGAATGCGAAGGGCGTGGAGTACTCCCGCAGATGCCGGTGAGTCCCGCTCGCAAACGCGTGTCAGCGTTACATGCTTCCACCAAATTGTGTTTGGCAATGCGAAAGCATAACATCACCAGTGTGAAACTGCGAACTGCACCGATGGATGTGCGCATGAATGCAGCACCGGTGATTCCTGTTCCGAAAGTGCGAGCTGCACAAATTGCTGTGAATCGTGTGATGAAATTGTCTCACACACCGGCGCAGCCGGACAGGACCAAAAAGGGTCCTCGCAGTGACTTCGATCGTTCTGATCGCATGTTGCATCCTAAGTATTTTCAGCACATTCAATCACTGATTGCATATCGTTTCACACTTGATGCATGTGCCAACCCCAATGGGGATAACGCACTTTGCGAACGATATTGCTCAAGAGCCGACAGTTTCCTACGGAAACCACTCGCTCATGAATTTGCGTGGCTTAATCCACCTTTCCAACAGGCAGCGTCCTTTTTGGACCATTATTTTGCGGAAAGAGCAAAAGCTCCTACACAAGTAGGTGCATGTATATTACTGCCTGCATGGCGAACGTTTACGGACGATCCCCGGTTGCGCACCTTGCGCATTCTGGTACATTACCCAAAGGGTACCCGGTTGTTTACACAACCGCAGGACGATCGTCCTGGTCGCAAGGAAATGCCTGGCATTCCTTGGCCTGTAAACGTATATTATCAACCCTTTGTGGGATCAGCGGAACACCGCATCAGAGGGGTCTCACAAGACCAGCCTCGTTTGACGTTTACCGGCCAGGTCGGGCACCAGCCTGCCTCAATTCTCTTTGATACCGGGGCAACTGGCACCGCGTACATCAACCCGACGTGTTGTCGTCGGTTAGGCTTAAAGCCCCGTTCGCCACATGCACTGTCTAATCGACAGCTTCGTCGCATTAATCGCCTTCGCCGTATGGCACGTGCGACGCGACGTATTGTGGATCCCACGGAGTTCTCCACACCTCCACGTGTGGATGATCCTCACATGGAAAGTGAAGTGCTTTTAGCGGATGGGACATCCCTCCTATCTTTGGGGGTTGTTGATGTCCCCTTGACCATTCAAGGCTACAAGGACACAGTCCGTTGCCTGGTCATTGACCTTTCTGACGACTATGACATTATCCTCGGCGACAATTGGCTCTATGAGCATGCCGGTGTTATTGATTATCGTCGTGGTCAAATCCGTGTCGTTTCTCGTGGACGTGAGATTACTCTTCGTAGTACTCCCCGTTCCACTGTTTCTCCTTCCTTACCGGCCCGCCGGTTGGGTCATTTGTGTTCGCTGGGTTTTGCTCGTCGAGCCTATCAGCGTGGTTCTCCATTGCGCTTGGTTTTGGTTCGCCGGGTCGGCGACCTCCCTGAGGGGGACGCACCAGGCCCTTTGGCCACATCAGGTCGGGAGACCACAACTTATGCTGTTCCACCAGCACAGATCACAGCCCTCTTGGAGGAGTATACAGATCTGTTCCCTGACGAACTACCTGAGGGATTACCTCCAGACAGAGGAGTGTCATTAACTATCCCATTGGAGGAAGGAACCAAACCGGTTAAGCGACCAGCTTTCCGGTACAGCCCGAAGGAAATGGAGGAGATCCGATCACAGGTGGATTACCTGTTGAGGAAAGGTCTAATTATGGAAAGCAGTAGTCCCTTTGGGGCCCCTGTACTTTTCGTTCCTAAGCCAGATGGCAGCCTCCGAATGTGTATTGATTACCGGGCATTGAACAAAGCCACTATCAAGAATAAGTGGCCGATCCCGAGAATAGATACCCTATTGGATCAACTGCAAGGAGCCAAGGTGTTCTCGGCTATTGACCTGCAGCAAGGGTACTACCAATTACGGATCGATAAGGCAGATTGTGCCAAGACGGCGTTTGTTACGCCATTGGGCTTGTACGAGTTCAAAGTACTTCCCTTTGGACTTGCGAATGCCCCTGCGATATTCCAGCAGACGATGCACCATATATTTGGTGATCAACTTGGCAAACACGTCCTAGTTTACCTGGACGATATTTTGGTGTTTAGCCGAACTGCTGAGGAACACATACAACACCTTCGGCAGGTGTTAGAAGTGTTACGACAGCAAAAGTTATACTGCCGAATGCACAAGTGTCAGTTCAATAAGGAGGAGATCTCCTACCTGGGACACATCGTGTCTCAAGAAGGAATTCGCCCAGATCCCGAAGGGATTGAAAAGGTGAAGAACTGGCCTGTACCTCAGTGCGTGAAGCACGTACAGCAGTTCCTCGGACTGGCAAATTACTTTCGAAAGTTCATACAGGGCTATTCGAAAATGGCGACTCCCTTGACAGACTTGACCAAACAGAATGGCAAGTGGGAGTGGACGTCGAAATGTCAATCAACATTTGAGCACATCAAGGAGTGTTTGACCACGGCTCCTTTGCTCAAAATGCCAGATCCTGAGAGACCATTTGAGGTCATCGCCGATGCCTCACAAACTGCTGTGGGGGCGGTCCTCATGCAGGACAATCACCCTATTTGTTATGCGAGTCGAAAGTTCCTCCCAGCGGAGTTGAACTACAGCGTGACAGAC
Source organism: Ostreobium quekettii (assembly GCA_905146915.1). NCBI lineage: Eukaryota > Viridiplantae > Chlorophyta > Ulvophyceae > Bryopsidales > Ostreobiaceae > Ostreobium > Ostreobium quekettii. The sequence continues at coordinate 43,397 of CAJHUC010003124.1, read as the reverse complement.
CAGGAAGCTTTAGCTTCGGTCCATGCTGTCCAGTTGTGGAGATGTTACCTTGAAGGAACATGCTTCAAACTGGTAACGGACCACTGTCCGTTGACCTACCTTAAGTCACAACCACAACTGAGCCGCAGACAGGCCAGGTGGTCAGAAATCTTACAAAAGTTTGACTTTGACTGGGAATACCGCCCAGGGCGAAAGAATGTGGCTGATCCACTCTCTCGCATTCCTCCATCGCCCGATGAGCAGGAGGCTAAGAGGAAAAGTCAACTAGTTGTATGTGGCTTAAGAGTAAAGCATAAGCGTGGCAGCCAAAAAGAGGCAACTGAAACGGTAGAGGCCAAAGATCTAGCCTCCAGGATCCGTCAGGCCTATGGCGAGGATCCCCAGCTTGCGTCTGTTAGACAACAGCAAGATATGCGCTGTACAGACGGGTTGTGGCTGCGAGGCACTCAGGTGTATATCCCTGAGTCTCCTAGTCTACGGACTGAGATCTGCCAGTTGGCTCATGACCATCCAAGTGCTGGGCACTTTGGTCAAGCTAAGACCCTGGACTTGGTCCAGCGGCATTACTGGTGGCCAGGAATGCGACGAGAAGTACACCAGTACGTCGATACTTGCCTGGTTTGTCAACAGGCTAAGTACCCTCGTCATAAGACCCCAGGCTTATTACAACCACTGGGCATTCCTGAGGAGCCATGGACAGAGTTGTCCATGGACTTCATTACACAACTGCCAAAAACTAAGGGAGGTCATGATGCTATCGTCGTGTTCGTCGATAGACTGACCAAAATGGTCCGCTTTGCAGCCACGACCACCGAGCTCTCCGCAGAAGGAGCAGCTGACCTGTTGGTGCAGAATGTGATAAGGCACCACGGCCTCCCCTCTCAGATAGTGTCCGACAGAGACGTTCGGTTCACTTCCAGGTTTTACCGGTACCTGGCCGAGAGGTGGAAGATCCAGCTCAACATGAGCACTGCGTACCATCCACAGACGGATGGCCAGATCGAAGTCATGAATCGCTCGAGGATTACTTCTACGCAGCTATACGCCGTTTCTAATTATGACGCCAAGGGATGAACTGCAGCAATTGCGGCCGAAGCTTCTGTAATGAACAACTTCAAAAAATGCTTCCACTCCAAGAAACCTCGCTTCTATCTGGCTCACGGGAGGCACCCAAGAAGTCCCTTAGCTCTGGTGTGTACCTCGAAGCTATTGGGCGTGGCTATGACAATCCGAATGCCCGCGGCTTGGCAGTAGCCATTGAAAGGGCGCAGCAGCCTTATTTGAGGCAGTCTGGTACACCCCTCGTGGAGGGATTACCAGCAGCGACACGATTTGATCACCGTGTCCAATCAGCGCTGAAAGAGGCCAGGGCGTGCTTAGAGAAAGCACGAGATAGGCAGTCAAAGCATGCTCACCGCCATCGAAGAGAGGTGTCGTTTAGTAAAGGAGATGACGTCCTCCTTTCGACACAGCATATTACTCTCAAACACCCTGGAACTCGAAAACTATTACCGAGGTGGATTGGGCCCTTCACCATCCTCGACCGGATAGGTTCTGTCGCATATCGACTAGAACTCCCGGAAAGCATGCATAGGATACATCCAATATTTCATGTATCGAAAATCAAGCCTTATAAGGCAAGTGGCAGAGTGCAGCCACCCCCAGTACCTATCGAGATCGAAGGTGAACTGGAGTATGAAGTTGAACGTATCCTTGACAAAAGGATTAAAAAGCGTGGGAGACGCAAAAACTATGTTGAGTACCTTGTCAAATGGCTGGGATATGGACATGAGCATAACAGCTGGGAATCAGCAAAGTCAGTTGCAAATGCACACGAATTGGTTCAAGCATTTGAAAATGGCAGAACACCTGTGATGCGAATGCAAACTGCATGAAGTACGGGATGTACATACTGAAACATGCTCATGTGTGCTTATGCTTTTGACAGGTTCTCTTGCGCTGGGCCCAGAAAAACACTGGGTATACTGCCCCCCGTGCAAGGTCGCAGTTGGGACACATGAACGCCATGTCCGTTGCGATCCTCAACGGGGAGAGGTTGGAGACCGCCGACCCCTACGTGCCATTTCCCCGTGCGCTTGAGCGTGCACGCGGACGTGGGCGACGGCGGGGTGCCGCACCGGGCCGATCTGCACCGGCGTGGGCTGCTGGTGGTACTCGGCATCGTGGTCGCCGATGAAAGGCCGGGAGGTTAAACATTTCCAGCCACTTGGCTGAGGAAGAGTTTTAATGAGGGTTGTGAAGGCCGGGACGGTCATGTAAAACAACCACTCTTTCTCTTCATCCAAAACTGTTTTGTGTGTTGTGTTTTGTTAACTGGGCATGTGGCAAATCGCACAGCCAGTTCCATCAACATACATACGATATTTCTGCTCCCGTATCCACTTATACTGGGACGAGGACGCCCCTCTCCCTGAGGGGGACGAATGTTACGCGCACCAGCCTGATGTGGGAGACGTCCTACTAATGGCTCTTGGTGTGGGGGACGCCCTGCCCAAGGCACGTACTATTCCTCACCCAAGGTAACCTTTATCCATATTAGGATACGGGAGTAGGAGGGGTGGTCCCGCCTAGGTGCCCTGTAAGGACCTAGGTGCCCGGCGAGGCGGGTCCGCGGCTCAAAGAGGGCAGGAACCCCACACCCACATGCTATTCGTAACAGATCTGCTTTTTCACATATTGTAGTAGAGGCCATATCGGTGGGGTGTATATGATGCCTCGCAATGGGAGCATCATTTATGTCTTGTGGTTCGCAACTACTGTATACCGAAAAAATTTTGTGGAGAAAAAAATTCGCGTATTTCGTGGGAAAAAAAGTTCGCGAAGAAATATTTTCGCGCACTCGTTGGTGCGCGAAAATTTTTCTCCCGCGAACTTTTTTCCCCGCGAAAATTTCTGCCGTGCCAATATTTCTGCTGTGCGGCCTTTGTGGGTGGGGTGCCAGCGTGTGCCCGCCTTGTCTGTAGCTTGCTCCGAGGCCCAACAAACTGAGGGTCCTTTGGTGTCTTGGGCGATCAACAGGGCCTGCCCGAGTGGCCACCCGCGAGGCCCTGGAGGGGCGCCCTGATTGGCGCCTCAGGGCCACCCATTCGTGCCGCCCGCGGTGGCCTAGGATGGGCCCCGCCGGTGGCCCCAATGGGCGTCAGCGAGGAGCGAGATGCGCCCAAGATAGGCGCCTCGCAGGCGCACAATCACGCCACCCGGGCTGCCTTAAAATCGCCACGGCCGGTGGCGCAAATGGCCGCCCGATGGGCAAACAACAGGTGCAACAATAGGTGCGCCCTCATTTGCGCCTGGAAGCTGCCCATTCGCGCCCTCCGCGGTGGCCTGGAACGGCCTCCGCAGGCGACGCGAATGGGCGCCCGCGAAGCGCAAGAGGCGCAGCAGGATTGGCGCCTCGCAGGTGCCCATTCCTGTCACCTGCGGTCACCTGAAATGGCACCCGCCGATGGTAGGAATGGGTGCCCACGAGAGGCGACATGCGCCGCAGCATTCGGGCCTCCCAGCCGCCCATTCCCCCCACCCACTGTAGCCTAGAACGGCCTCCACGGGTGGTGGGAATCGACGCCCGCTAGTGGCCCACGCGCCCAGTGCCCGACCCACACCTGAGGGGTGCCGAGAAGTTCGCGGGCGAAAGAAGTTCGTGGGACCAAAAAGTTCGCGGAGAAATATTTTCGCAAACTGGCTCGACCGCGAAATGCGCGAAAATTTTTCTCTCGTGAACTTTTTCTGGTATACAGTATTTTGCATTTCAACAACACAAGTCGTTCCCTAAGATTATGAATCCCTTGTGGGAGGTGGAAGGAGTCTCAAGCACTCTTCAAAAGTCACAATTGCAGTGCGAAGGTGCCTTTTCTTACGCTTAACTTTTGGTGCGCCGCAACCACAAAATGTACGTCACGCTGGAGATGGCTTGAATGGCACATGCATGGGTGCATCACACCCAGTCGAGCGTGCCACGCGGTCGTCGGGCGCGCACAAGGGGCGTGTCCGGCCCGGGGGGGTCCCGTGATCCACGTGAAGTCCCACGTACTTGCCCGGGGGGGGGGCGCGTTGGGTAAACCCCGCCCCCAATCCTCGCTCCCGCTTGGTCCCTTTGGGCCACATCCCAGAACCTGGCTCGTGCTGGCCACGCGCCCCCACGCCCAGCACGCGGCAAGTATGACGCCGCCTGGCACCCCAGCGGGGGCCATAGGACCGAAGGCTGGTGGCGAGAGGGGCGGTACCGAGGGCCTTGTCCGCTTCCGAGAGGCCCTACCGCTGTTGTGGCGCGACACGGAGCTTGCAATTGGGGCGGTTCACCGTTTGGCGTGGCGCCGTTTAAGATTGCCGGAGCGACGGGTGCCGACGAGGGGCACAGGTGGGTTGAGGCACCGGCAGTGGCGGTGTGTGGATCCCGGCGGGCGCTCGGGTGTGACGGATGGGGTCCTGGGCGTTTGTGCGGCGGTCTTGGTGTGTGCCAATTGAATCTCGCCATCTCCGGGTCCCGAAAGACGGGTGGATTTGAGGGACCGGTCAGGTGGCCTTCATCGTTGCGACCTGCGGCGATCGCCTGGTTGGGAATTTGCGCGGGATGGGGCTAGTGGGCGAGCCGTGAGCGCGGCATCTTGAAGAATGGTGCGGTGGAACGGGGCGACGAGCCCCGCGGGCGTTTGGCGGGCCCTGGGGGCACGCGTTGTGCGGGGTGCCAGTTTTCTCTGCCGGGCAGTTTTCGTGGTGGGGGCCTGGCCGGTAGTCCAGGCTGTTCTGCCGTGCCTATTGCAGCCCTTTGATGTCGCTTACTCGTTTTCTGCAGGACGGTGGCGGTGCAAGGATGCGACCTGTTGCTGAACCATGACGCCGCAAGCTGAGGTGATGTGCGCTGTCCGCGTTTTGTTTTTGGGGTGGCCCAACAATCAATTTGAGGGCAGGATCGAGTGATGCTTGTGGCCCCATGGTTGCGGAGGACTGTCGGTATCCTGTTGAGTGACACCAGTTTCCTCGCCGAAATATCCCCGACAGACGGTCTAGGAATGATGTTAACGATTTTCAAGAATAGGGATGTCTGTTAATAGCGTTGTTTCTGCATGCTGTCTACGCAAGAGTGAATGACAAAGCCAATGAAGCTAACGAAGGTACTGCGCCTTTGTCACAAACGACGAAGGAACTATGCCAAAGGCATTGGGAAGCCTTGACAGCACAGCCGGTATTCAGATGCTTGATCATGACCAAGATGAATCCCCCCATAAAAAAAGAAAGAACTTTACCATTAGGACGTGTGGCTCAGTGGTGCGGGTTGCCAAAACAGTGTCGATGTTAACATAAGCTAAATATCCTGCTTGAAAAGTATGTGGGCCCTGCTTGTCATTCCATGTTCGAACTCTGCAGAAAGTTACCAGCCATGTGCACACAGCAGGTGAGCACCTTTGGGGGCATGCAGCAGCTGCTGCTGACTTTGCTTGTGGTGGTACAGATGCTAGAAGAAACATGGGGAGGGGTCTCTGGAAAATCTGCTGGCTTGACGCCTGCCAACTTCTCATGGCGTCGGTTGCTGCACTTTGCTGGCCCCAGTCTGCTCATGTCCGCTGCATTTGTGGTGAGTTGTCTCACTTTGTAGGTCATACCCTGTGACTATATTTGTCAAGAATGGCATGGCAAGGCAAAGCATTGTATCTGCAAGGAAATACTGGGGCTTTACATTGCGCGTGCGATCTGTTGTATAGTTGTGTGTGGCCTTGGCCACAGCTAGAGTCCTTGTAACAGTTGGATCCTAGGATATCACAGCCGATCTGTTGTGGACTTGGTCGATTGCTCAGTCCTCTATCAATCTTCCCGTTGATGTTTCAATTTGCGATTCCACAGAAGATGCTGCAGTACCTTGCTCCAAAGTACTCTGGTGTTGTGCCGACACAGCAGTGTTTCCTTCTGAACCATGTTGTCTGAACATTTGTTTCTGTCATGACAGGACCCAGGCAACTTGGAAGGGGACCTCCAAGTTGGAATCCAGACTAGATATAGCCTGCTGTGGCTCATGCTCAGCTCAACCATCTTGGTGAGGATACAAACGTCCATCAAGTGGGCCTGTCATTAGGACACAGTCAGAGTTTTGTGCTCCAGCTTCAGTTGTGGCATGTCCACTAACAGTTGGCTGCCGCCTATTGCTGAGGGCAGAGGAACCTAACAGACCACACGGCTGTGTCTGAGCAGGCATTCATCATCCAGATGCTTGCCGCAAAGCTGGGTGTGGTGACGGGAAAACATTTGGCAGAGGTTTGCAGGCAGGCACCCACACATTAAGTGACATGTGCTCTCTTTCAATATCCTGAACGTCATCTGTTGTGTCAACCTTGCTGGTTTCTCGTATCCCAGAGGCTGGGACAGCATACTGGGTTGAGGTCTGCATCTTCGTTTCTCACCTCTGCTACATGATTTGGTCAATTGCCTGTCAATGCATGTGATCTTGTGACCATTCAAATACGTGGAGAGAAAACTAGGGACAGAGTTGACGTGATGGATTAATGGAGCAACTTGTCCTAACTTATAAAGGCAAGTATCGTTTGTCTTGCAGGTCTGAGTACCCATCAGTGCCACGTTATTTTTTGTGGTTGATGATGGAAATGGCCATCATTGGCAGTGACATACAGGTGGGCTTTGGGCATTTTCGTAAGTGGCTTTTGAGTTCACCCTTCACATGTTCTTAGTGCTGTGCAGGGCAGGCTCGACAATGAAAATATACACATTCTACCAGGTTCTTCAAATCTGTGCTCATGAATTACCTGGGGACGTCTAGGTTTTCCTTTCAAAGTTGGCTTGTGGGGAGCATTTTCCTGTTGCTAGATTAATGCAATATATTTGTGCTGCTGCTGGACAGGAAGTGGTTGGCTCTTCTATTGCAATATATTTGCTGTCTTGTGGCTGTGTGCCCTTGTGGGGTGGTGCCATCTTGACGGCAATGACCTCATTTCTTCTACTGTACCTTGATGCTATGGGGCCACGGGTACTGGAGGGCTTGTTCGGCTTGCTGATCTCCACCATGGCTATTGCCTTTGTGGTGAGTTGATATGATGCTGACAACTGGAAGTAGTGAAAATGTGCTGTCTGTTGCTCCCTGCTGGGTACTGAGCCTTGCTGTATGCAAATATGTTGAGCCAGCCTGATACTATATGTTTCAGCCACATCATGTGGCTGCGGCTGCCTCTTATTTCACTACACAGTTGCATTTGCAAGGACCAGGGAATGTACTTGATAGCCTTATGTGGCAGCCCACTCAATTCAACAGGTGGGAGCCTCCTGTATGATTGCTGGCCATTGGATGCAGGCACTGCACAAGTTGCGCAGCCCAGTCTCTGACAATACAGCTGTTGATCGTCAAAAACAAGACAAATTGCATCTTGAGCCTGCAACCACTGGGTTGCCAACCAGTACAAGTATTTGAATAGTTTCATTTGTGGCACTTCATCTGGGCAAGTGGAATGCAGCCACAGGCCTGTGTTGCCAATGGCTACCGAACTTTGCATCAGTTCACTGTTTTACAATGAATAAAGCACTTTGAGGTGGCCACGACGTGGGCTCAATTTGGCCATGTGCTCAGCATTCTTGCAATGCAATTTGCAGGTGCTGTATGCGTATGCTGACATCAATGGGGTGGAGGTCCTCAAAGGCTTGGTAGTGCCCAGCTTGCCATCTGGCTCCATGAATGTGGTGCGTTGGTGCCAGGACCTTGTGCCTGCCTTTTATGTCATCCACAAACCAGGCCACGCAATTGCCAGGTCATTCATTTTGTTGAAAGACACCTTGGTTTCACAACATTTTTCTGCACAGGTGTGCAAAAGAATTGGTGGATTCTGCAATTGGAAAAGCATCTGTTGGGTAGTTGCATTCAGGACGGGGTGGTAATATCATTGCAGCAAAGAAACCCAGCCAAATTTTATTTTGTATTTGGAAGCAAGAAAGAGAAAAAAAAGAAGTTGTCCGTGCAGTCAAAGCTTTACCGGCCAGTCTTATGGCCCCCTTGAGCCCATGCTATCTTGCTGTTTGGGCTGCTCCCAGAAGTATGATTGGCAGTTTCTTATGCAGACATGCATCTGCATCACTTGGAGAAGTCACACAGGTGTCTTATAAAGGGGGGAGTTGTTCATTGCATGATATGTTGATTGCTAGAATGTCCATCCTAGGGGTTTAGGCAATCACTGCAAGTTTTGCAACCATCATGTGTTGAGTGTTGTCGATGTAGACCAGTAAATGTTGAATACCATCAACTCCCAGAATTCCACTGGGTGTATTGCTGTGTGTTTGCACTATACAGAGGACCAGAACAGAAGCTGTGTAGGCAGGTTTAGGTATGCTTTGATTGCATTGGTTTCAGCTCACAATACTCTGCATTTGCATTTTCATAGCGATGACAGGGACTTAATGAAACCAGCCGATTGTGTCCCACGGACCACATTTTGTTAAAGTTGCCCTTGTGGCATGCTAGTACATGTTGCTGCTCTCTTCACTGTGATTCACTGCATCCTCTTGTTGTCTGTCAGGCTGTTGGACTTGTGGGGTCTATCATAATGCCCCACAACATCTACCTCCATTCCGCAGTGGTCCTGAACAGGGATATCGACAGGACTTCAGTGCCAGCAATTCGAGAAGCCATGTTCTACTTCTCAGTGGAAGTTTGCCTGACACTGGTGGTAAGACCAGCCAATGAAACTTAATATAGGACATCTCAGTGAAATGCACACAGAGGCCATTCTTCAGAGATTGTACATGATGATATTACTTGTGATTGTGTCCAATAGGCAGCTATGTTGCCCTTGCGCTGGAAGCTCAAGGCGATTGCAATGTCTTTGATTCCAGCGTGTCGATTCAAGTTGAAATTCCTGCCCTCAATGTGCCAGAAGAGTGTTTGGGTTCTCTCACTGCCTTGTTGCATTGCAAGGACATGTGAGGGCCATACCAAGTGTTTTAACTTCCGCAAGTGATCAAGTGTGGCTCGCTCTGTTGCTCTGTCGCTCTTGTGTGCAGATCTGTGGTGTGCTGCTTCAGGAATCCCTCTGACGCTGACATAATTGGTGTTTCCTTCAGGTAACAGTGTTGATAAACACTTGTGTCATATCTGTCTTTGCCTCAGCTTCGTTTCCTGCTGACATTGGCTTGGCAAATGCTGGAGAATATTTGGGACATCATTTTGGAGAGGAGGTGAGGTGTCCTCAATCGATTCCAAGTCTCTCCATCCAGCTCAACTTGTTATCCATGGGATGTGCTTCATGGTTCGTTGGGGCATTATTGATTGGGAGTAGCTGGTCCATTACTTGGCTGGGGGTGCTGGTGCGCTGCAAACTCAAAGTGACAGAAGACATCACCAATCGGGTTGAAATAGTGTGTAAGTAGTTTATGGGCAGCTTACAGGCATGCTTACCATTGGAACATGTTGCAACGTGTTTGGCAGCATCTTCAAGACATGGTCTCAAATCTCACATTGTTTTGGCTTCTGGGTGCAATTGCAGATGGTGTTTGTATGGGCCCTTGGCCTGATTGGCTCTGGCCAGTCTTCTGTCATGGCGGGTGGTTATGCAGGCCAGTATGTCATGGATGGCTTCCTTAACTTGAAGGTTTCGAAATGGCTGGTAGGCTCACACATAAGCAGTCTTGTGTGGTGGAACTTGACTTGTCATTTCCCAGCAATGACAGCAGACTCAAATGCAACCATCTGTTTTCCTTCTTGATAATATCAAGTGCAGCAAGCGAATGGGAGGTATCTCGAAGATGCCAAAGAATTCATGAGACCAAGGGGTTTGAAGTTTGGTGCAAAGACAATCAGCGGATCCTGAAAGAGATGTTTGTTTGGGCGTTTGTGCTGTGTCCAGGGTTTGTGATATGATTTGGTGAGGTACAGCTTAACTTGTTGGTAAAGGGCCTTGTGGTGCAGTGCAAATCCCTTCAGTAAGTTGTCAATAATACACAACACAACTCTTGCGGCTGCAAGGCAATGTCGGGATACTTCTGCACACTGAATGTCCTGAATCAATGCTAAACTCCAAATAAGTTCCATTGGAAACTGCTGGGAGTCGTTTGTTGGGCTGTGATTTGGTGCTTGGTGGCATCCTGTTTGTTACATTCAGCCTCGTGCTCTGGACACGTGCACTGTGTGCACCATGGACTGTGTGCTATGGCTTTGATTCGGATCCAACCGGAAGCAGTTTCAGTATATGTCTGCAATGGGGACTCTTGGTGTGATGTTTGATGTGAATCACGCCATGACATGTGGCCTATCACATCGTACTTGTGTGTTTTGTTGTTCCTGCACACTATGGTGTACCGTGTCATGTCAATGACAGGCACCACCCAACACACTTTTCTTGCATGGTGGTGCGATGTACAATATATAGTTAACATTTTGCTCAGCATATGTTTGTCTTGTGGACAGAGGCTTGGAGTCAGTCGGTCTCTGGCGATTGTGCCCACACTGTGTGTTGCGCTGATGTATCACAACAGTTGGGATCTGGACACTCTAAATGAATGGTTGAACGTCCTCCAAGCTGTGCAGATTCCTTTCGCATTGATTCCGGTGAGCTCAACTGTGTGCTGCCACTTGAGTCCTAGCCGCTGGTGGTGACGCACAACACTGAGCCATTGGGAAGCCAGCAGTGCCGCCACTCGCGTGTTGTTTACAGACCATGCGCTGCAACCTGCAAGTCGAACATCCTGCGCAGGGTGCATTTACCCATGGTTTATTCAGCACCCCAGGTGATTGTCTCTGGGAATTTGGACCTGGATGTCTGACATCCGCTGTTTGTTTTGGTTGCATTCAGGTCCTGGTGCTCACCAGCAAAAAGCGCATCATGGGTCAATTTGCAAACACGCAATCAACCAATGTCATCGTATGGGCCATTGGTCTCACAGTCCTGTCAATAAACTTCGCCAGTGTGTTCCAATTGATAAAGGAGGTGAGGCAGAGTTATGTTGTATGCTGCATCAACTGCTGGTACTATACTCCAGCATCGTTCATTGGGCAGAATAGCCTTACCTTCATCTTCTGTCACGCAGGCAGCAGTAGCAAGTGATCGTGGTGAACCTGCCGTTGTGCGATTGCAATGAGTCCAGCCCAGGTTGTTGTGTATATATGACCATCAAAGTTCGCCGGCGGCGTTAAGATGTGCTGTGCTTTGTCATCTTCATGCATTGCAAGAAGGTTGTTGCTGCAAAATAGTGCACTCACTGTTGCCTCTGTTCAATTGCAGGGTTACTCACAGGGTTCCTGTGGAGTGAGTGCAGCATCAACATTCATTATCGTGCTTTATATTGTGTTTATGTTCTATATGATAGTGGAGCCCTGCTTGCCAAAGAAGCAAGAAGGTCCCAGCTGGGAGGAGCCTCTACTGCCCACAATCAGTACACCTGTCACATATGAGACGGATTCTCCTCCGTGGGAAGACTATCTGACAAGTGATGAGCTGCAAAATGGGGAGTGAGGCGACAAACACCAACGCTGGCTCTGTTGATCCCCAAGTACTCCAAGCATGAAGGCTGTGTCTCACCAAGAAAGGGGCCTGAAAGGGGCATGGTCTGGATGCACAAGCAGAGCCACATTTGATCAACGCAGATCCCATCAGTGGTCCCTGCCTCTCCCTCTATGCCTTCAAGGATCTTCCCATCACAAGCTTTCATTCTTCTGCAAGCGAGCGTTGAGAGCACTGGCGACGGTGTTGTTCATGTGCTCTTTTCGGTCGCTGGTGATGACAAAACACAGAAACGTCTCGTTGGATCTGTGGTGCTCTGCACTCCATCCCTGCTCCTGAAGAGTCACATGGTGGCCTGTCAGAGCAGAGACAATTTGCGAATGTGCTCCACTGACGTTCTCTTAGGAGTCAGAAGGCAAGGTCTTGATTCCTAAGCCCCAGCAGATGGTTGGGAAGGCCATAAGTACCCGTGGACTCCCTGGGACCAGGCTGCTTGCCAAGCAGGCAAGGTCTTCAAAGGTGTGTAAGGTCTTCACAGCCTTTGAGAACACTGTAGGTTTTGGAGGTACAGTGGATGCTTACAGAATGCCTTTCAAGTCTGTGGTTTAGATGGGTACAATTTCGGCAATAGATATCTTCAACTCATTTTTGGTCAACTCATTTTTTGGTAGCAATGATATTCTGTTCGACAGCTCATGACACCACTGACCAAACGTTGCCCTTGCACCTTGGAAGACAATGGCAGCGTTTTGCTTTTTCCCAGTGGCAGATGCAATCCGCGTGGCAATGCCAATGCAAACGGGGTCCTGGAATGCGATATAAATTGCTACAGCAAGGAGAGATTAGTTGACAGGGCAGAGAGACATGTTACCCTTGGGGGGACTCGCCCGTGTGACTGAACGACCACATATGTGTGACGAACACTTTTTTGTAACCCTGAGAGCCAATGCACTCGAGGAAGTCTGGAGAGCTCCAGTATCCATTGTGTGGAAATCGTCGGGTGCACAAACAGGAATATAGGACCGCCTGAGTGGTCATTAACCAGTGATGGGCCTTACAAGGATCAGAAATCTGGCGACGAGAACTTTGGTCCAGGGATGGTGTTCTTTAGAGTTTGTTTGCGTCCGCTGTAGGATGCTCTGAGGCTGCTAAGTCGTTTTATTTACAAGTGTGCAATGGTTGAATCCGCTTGGGTCTGATGTCCTTGCAGGTTGCCGCTGAGCACGGTCGATTTCGTTTACTCGTTCAGGGTGGAACCTCAAACTCTTTTCCTGGCCGTAATTTGAAGAGAACTTTTCCTGTACAGTATGTAAGTGGGTTGAGATATGATTGCATATCAGGGTGCACCGTACCATCCTCAAGGCGCAGGCGTGGGACCTTTGAGCGGCATTCAGCTCTGCCCATAAAATGCGTTGGCGCCATAGATTGGGGACACCCAAGATGTGTTACACCACGGGGGACCTTTTCCTCGCGATTTCTATCTAACTACTCATGAGACCGTGCAAGCGTGCACTTCCGTTCAAGTTATGGACATGGAAACTAACTCCTAGTTCTTATAGCGGCCAATTCCTGCCAAAGCAAAGACCTGGCAATAGTTTGGAGTTACCGGCCTGCCGGGCTGTGACTACAAAGCAAACAGGAGCATCGAACCTATGCTGGTCCTGTCGCTCCACAGAATCGGGCCAGCGGCCAGTCGGTCCATAATAAACCCATCAGAATGAAAGCGAGCTCTCACGGCCCCAAGAGGGAGGGTGCAAGACACGTTCTCTTCAATGGAGAAGTGAATGTTTGTGCAACGAAGAACCTAGTACCAATCTGAACTGGGAAAGGTTGTGAACATCAACTGTGCACTTGCCTATTTTTGTGACTGAAACACTGCCCTTTCTCGAGTGAAGTCGCAGAACAGAAAGCCTGCTGTGAACGCCGTGGCAACCAGCGCCCAAGTGCCCTGCATACATAAAGGGAATCATCAGAATCAGCATTTGGGCAAGCCAGGCATCTTGCTTTCAACGAGTTATGCATATCGAGTTCGAGAGCCATCACTGGTACTGGAGGAAACGGTATTTGTGAGGAAGGAAGAAGCATTGCTGCATTGGATGTGCACGCTCTATGTTCTTGAATTCGATAAGCATAACTCTGAAAGTGCCTTCTTCACAACCACCATTTCTACCAGTACGAGGCTGGCTCCCAGTGTTACAAGCTCAGCGGCAGCGAGGCAGTTGTGGCCAGCCTTCATGAACCATGTCGTCAAGGAAGGGGCATAGAGCGGTCAGCAGAGGATATGGGATTAACTATCTTGTTAAGGGGTTTCCGCCCACGGCGACGAGGGGCGGGCGCGCTGGCCCAGTCGGACCAGCGCTGCTTCAGTACACCGGTTTTGACGGTCCCTTGGGGTTTCTGTCCCCCTGTACCTTGGGTCAGTGGCCAGTTCGGCGCGTTCAAGGAGAGCCAGTGGTTTTTGGCGCCCTTGGGAGCGGCGGGCTTTGGCGGGCGCGAGCGGGGAGGCTACTTAGGCTCACCCCTCGGTCCCCACCTTATCTTGTTTCGCTTCGCGCCAACCCTTTGGCACAACCCGGACCCACCGAGCGGGTCTCGACCTCCGGCTCTTTGCCGAGTTCTTGCCTAAGGACCCGTCCCCTGCGGAGCAGTGGTGCCGGGAACAAGCTCGCCGGTTCAACAACCGTATTCCGAGCTCTGCTATCGAAGCCTGCTGGTTGCCCGACCCAGCGCTACTCCCCCAGTCCATCAACAACCCGGTCGCCTGACCGGTGGGCGCTAGAGGTGGCCACTCAAAGGTGCCATCCGGTCCGTTAAATCCGGTTCGTTAATTTTTATCAGCTGTCCGTTAAATTTCGTTAAAGAAAAAGGGAGAAAAATTCAGAAAAAACGAAAAAAATTCAAAAAAATCGAAAAAAAAACCCCAAAAAATCACAACAACTGCGGCTAGTTGAAAATCTAGTATGCATAGGTTGAAATAAAATACAAACATACTCTCTAATAACGAATTCCATAAACTATAAGTATGACTAAAACCCAAAAATCCCCAAAAAATCCAAAAATCCGCTAATTTTTGGTTAATTTTTGTCTTTTTTCGTTATTTTCCATTAATTAACGGAAAATTAACGGAAATTAACCTCTGTCCGCTATTAACGGATCCGGGTGGCCACCTCTAGTGGGCGCCCGTTCGCCGTACTGGTTCGACGTCCGCGACACCGCCGAGGGGAGCGCGGTCGCCACCTCTTTGGGCACCAACTCCGGGTACTTCCAGGAGTACGTGGGCTGGGCTCCTCCGGTCTCCTGGCTGTTCGACACGACCGCGGTCTTTGTGGAGGTGGCCGCCTATCCAGATCTACCGGCGTCCGTACGGGAATTCCTCCTCCCCTACCTTTACTCGTACATGGAGGTCACCGAGGCTCTCCACGACCAGCTCTCCTTGCAGCGCATCCACGCCAAGCACAAGGGCTCGGGTCTAGAGGGATCGTGACGGGCCATTCAGGCGGAGATCCACCTCGCCGACCGCGGACTGCGCTTCGGCACCGCTCGCGTCGACGGGACCATCGAGCGCATGCGCAAGGAGCTTCTGACGCAAGAATTGAAGCACGCCACCAAGACCGCGGCCGCCAAGAAGTCTACCTCCCCCCCGTCGACCTCGGCCCCCTCGACCGGCCCCAAGGCCCACAAGGGGTCTCGCCCTCCGGGCCCCTCCCCCAAGCCGGCTCCGTGAAGGACTTCCCGTACAATCGAGTCCGCGGACGCCTTTCGGCGTGGCGTCGCATCGGCGCCCCCTCCCGTATCCTCCAATGGATCCATTCAGGGACTCCGCTCATGTGGGGCCCGCATGGACCCCCGGCGCCTTTCGACGAGGGCTTCTACCCGCTCCGCTCCCCGGAGGAACGGACGGCCTGGCAATCTCTTCACGCGGACTACCTCTCTTCGGGCGCGATCACCAAGGTGGAGCCGGGCCCCATGTCGCGCATCTTTCGGGCCTTCCTGGTGGAGAAGGGGCGAGAGGATGGAGTCATGAAGTACCGTCTTTGCATCGATCTGCGATGGGTCAACCGTCACCTTCGCAAGGTGGGCCTTCGGTACGAGAAATTACGTGATTTGGGTCACTTACTCCGCCGGGGTGACTCATTGGTAGCATTCGATATAAAGGATGCTTATCATCACCTGCGAGTGTATCAGGCAGAGGAGTGTTTCCTCCAATTTCGCATGGGTGACGAAGTATTTGCTTGTCGTGCTCTTCCGTTCGGGCTCTCTCTAGCCCCTTTCTTTTTTTTCACCCAATTTATGCTTGTAGTGGGCCGTTTCTTGAGGTCCCCGGGCAGCTGCACAAAGGCAGCTCATCCTTTCCGTTTTGGGTGTTTAGCGGGGCATGATGCAATCGCTAGTTACTTTCGGATTTACACCAAGGAACCACTAGCCATTTTGCTGGCGTATCTCGATGATTTTTTGGCGGCTATGCATGATGCCGCCCGTTTGACCAAATGGTCCGGTTTTGTGCGGGGTGTTTTTGCATCTCTGGGCATTCAATTCAAGGAATGCAAATGTCAATGGACTCCCATCCGGCAAAAGAAGCATCTGGGGGTGATTGTGGACACCGCCCATTGCTGGTTCGAGGTCCCGCCGGAGAAGGCCGCATTGGTGGCCCATCAGGCCCGCCAGTTGCGCTCATGTCGCTGGGTTGTGGCCAGGGATTTGGCCCGTTTCTGTGGGCTTGCCATTTCCTTATATTTGGCTTTCCCGTTGGCTTGCTTTTTTTTGCAAAGCCTCTATGCTGTGCTGCGTTCCAAGCGCAGTTGGCGGGATCGGCTGATTCTCACTCCCCAAGCCCGCCTGGACTTGGACGCGTGGATCAACATCCATCGCTGTGAGGGGCGCCCGCTCAACCCCGACGCACTCCCCTTCGCTGACACGCTGGCCACGGATGCCAGCCTGACCGGTTGGGGGGCCACCTTTGCCCCCCCGGGTGTGTCCCTCCCCCTCCTTGCGATGGGGTTTTGGGACAGTTCCTTGATGCACATCAATGTGCGTGAGCTGCAGGCGGTGGAGCTGGCCATCCGCAGCTTTTTTCCGGATGCTTCCCATGGCCTTCCTTTGAGACTCAAACTTCTGGTCGACAACCAGGTAGTCATGTACTGCCTCCGCAGCATGACTACACACTCCAAGCAGCTCCTCCGCCCCCTTTGCTAGCTTCACCAGGTCTGCTCCACCCGCCACCTGTTACTCGACCCGGACTACATCCGGTCGGAGGACAACGTCATACCGGACCGCCTGTCGCGGTTCCGGGTGGCGGACGACTACCAGCTCAATCCGGCCATCTTCCGCCAGCTGACTCAGCGTTTCGGTCGCCGGACGTGCGACCGCTTTGCTTCCGCGGCCAATTCCCTTTGTCCAAGGTACAACAGCTTGCACGCGGACGTGGGGAGTTCGGGGACGGATGCCTTCCTCCAGGACTGGACGGGGGACGCCAATTGGTGCAATCCCCCATGGTGCCTCCTTCCCCGGCTCGTTTCCTTCCTCACCGCCCGGCCCGCCGTGGAAGCCGTCGTCGCCGCGCCGGATTGGCCGAGCGCGCTTTGGTTCCCGCCGCTCCGGACTCTTGCGGCGGAGGAGCTTCTGATTCCCCGCCATCCGGGCATGTTTTGCCCCGGGGATCCAAGTCTTCCGGCGCGGCTTCCTCCGCCGAAATGGAACCTACGGGCGTTTCACATCTGCCCTCGGAGATCTCCCTAAGCGCGGGGGCCCGGTCCCCCTCCGCAGAGCCCGACCTTCCTCCGGACGACCCGCTGCCGGTGGAGCCGCTGCCGACGGATCACCCCCTCTACGGGCTCGATGTGGACGGATTGCTGCAATCGGACTGCGCTGGATGCAGTCCCAATTTCTCTCTTTCTACACAGAGTCGACGCGGCGCTCCATGCAGGCCAAGTTCTCCAAATTCCAGGCATTCTGCACCTCCGCGGAGCTCCAGGCCCTTCCCGCCTGCCCGTCTACGATCTACCGCTACATCCGCTTCTTGCGGGAGGAGGGCCGGGTGGGCGTCTGGAGCCTTCCCCAGTACCTGGCCGCCATCTCCATGGTGCACCAGGTGGCCGGGCACGTGCAGTTTTCCGCCTTCGACTGGGTGACCCATTTGCTCACCCGGTCTTGGCGTCGTCAATGCCCGGAGCCGGCCTCCTCCCATGCGCCGGTGCTGGCTACATTAATGTTGCGCATCCTGGAGCGTGGCCTGGGGACGGAGGACCTGCAGTTGTTGCGGGCGTCGGTCTCCGCCCTCCTCGATTTCGTTTTCTTCAACCGGGCCCAGAGTGGCCATTTCATTATGCTACCAGACGTGCAGGTGGCGGACGGCGTCGTTGTCTTCCGGGAACGCAAGACCAAGCTGAAGCGCGACACAGACCCCGCCATCCGCCTACGCTCCTGGCCGTCCCGGGGGGCCCCCGAGCTTGTGGATCTCATCCTTCGCTAGGGCGCCTTTCGGGATCGCGCCTGGGCGGACGCGGGCGGCACCCCGACGCATTTCTTCACCCTTCCCGGTGAGCGGGACCCGTCTGCCCGCACGGTTTCGGCCTGGTTTAGGGACCTCCTGGCTTCCTCGCCGGATCTGCACCCCGACGCCTTTGATCACCACGGCCTTCGCGCGGGTGGAGCATCGGCCTGCTTCGCCTTGGAGGTGCCCAAGCAGCGCATTCGCCACTGGGGCGACTGGCGCAGTGCTGCCATGTGGCGGTACATCGATGTGTATCGACTCCCATCGGAATGGGATTACCGTTTCTTCGGGTGGATGACGATTACCGCCCGAGACTTGCATGAGAGGTATGGCCACATCTTCTGCTCCAGAGGAGCTTCGTGTGTCTGAGGGTGATTGGGCACACAAGTTGTGGGTACCTCGGGTTGTATTGGGAAAAACAATGTCTTTGTAATGTATTGGTCCAGTGTGTGTGTGGACCTGGGCGGGACAAGGTGCCCGGCCTGGCGGAAATGGGATTAACTATCTTGTTAAGGGGTTTCCGCCCAGGGCGACGAGGGGCGGGCGCGCTGGCCCAGTCGGACCAGCGCTGCTTCAGTACACCGGTTTTGATGGCCCCTTGGGGTTTCTGTCCCCCTGTACCTTGGGTCAGTGGCCAGTTCGGCACGTTCAAGGAGAGCCAGTGGTTTTTGGCGCCCTTGGGAGCTGCGGGCTTTGGCAGGCGCGAGCGGGGAGGCTACTTAGGCTCACCCCTCGGTCCCCACCTTATCTTGTTTCGCTTCCCGCCCGGCCCCCCCTATTAGGGTGATGTTGGGTTGAATTTGAGGCAAGTGTGGGAGTTAAGCACGATGGAATGAGGTGTGGTGGGTCTGACTCAAGGGTTGAGTCTGGTATGGGACTGGCTTAACTACTAGCGAAGCGATTGGGCACACAAGTTGTGGGTACCTCGGGTTGTATTGGGAAAAACAATGTCTTTGTAATGGATTGGTCCAGTGTGTGTGTGGACCTGGGCGGGACAAGGAGCCCGGCCCGGCGGAAACCGTGCGACAATCAGTGTGGGCAACTGCCTGAGATAGTCACGGACACCTTGTGTCTCAAGTGGAAATTTCAATGGGGAGTCCATGTATATAACTCATCCTATGATAGCTGGCTGGTACACCGGTCATTGTTGCCAGTATCCAGCACGATGGGCAGCAATGCCGATGCTGTTGCAAGCACATCAATTTCGCAACAATCTCTGCCAGTTCGCATCAGATGCATGAGACACATGGATTTTGTTGAAAGGCCTCTATGTGTGGCTGCCCTATGGGCTGGTGAATCACGCCTTGTCACCTATACTTTACAACAAGCGTCCAGTCTAGAGCCCAACAATAAAAGCTCCACCGAAAATAATGCACCTCACTGAGACTCCCAACAAGAAGATGCACACAATGTGCTTCCAGTGAATGAGCACCTCAGAGGGTTGCATTGCAGGCTGCCTAATTACAACACCCTCCTGATAGCCCTGACGACGCCCTTCCGATTCAGCTTGCCACAGAGCGTTGGCACGCTTCCTAAGGGATCGCAGTTGGATCCCTATGTTCTCAAGGGGTCCAGTACCACGAGGCATCCACCTTTTCAACTCAGCGCTCACATTGGCCAAGAACTCTTTCTCAAACGGGTAGATCTTCAGCAAGAAAGGCGCTAGAAAATCAGAACACAGCAGGGCCAAATTGATGGCAGCAAGGAGACCAACAATCTACCAGGAATTCCAGAGAACCCACAGAATTTCTCTTTCCAGCTCCAGTTCCGCAGGTGACGACTCTCCTTGTTCCCTCAAAACTTTTTCCTCAACACCAACAGGTCGTCAGGGTATTCCACAATCTCCAGGATGACGCAGCTGTCAGCAATCCTCCTTGGCAACTTCCGCACAGCCTTCACTCGTTTACTGCAGTTTTTTGCACAGGAGTAGTCACCTCAGCTTCAATATCCCCCTCAGCTCTGCCTTCAGGACAGCTTCTCAGCACTCCTGGAAGTTGCCTCTTGCTGTCCTCCTCACTTTCTTCACTTGTAGAGAATTAACTTGCCTCGCCAGTCACAACTTCAACAAACTCCCTTTAGCTGTCTCTGATCTTCCTGACGTCTTTTTGCCCCAACGATTGACTAGTTCGCCGTCCAGGAAAATCATCGGGCCCCCTTTCACAGGCACTCTAGGTGGCGTCACGGGGACTTGCTTCACAGAAAGTGTTTCATCACCGGTCGTCTCTTGACGCTGGTCAGAACGTCCCCTTGTTGCCAGCCGTCCGATGCCTCGCTTCGCAGTTGACATCAAGCGCCGGCCAATGTCACGACTCTCTTCGCCACCCTCCGAAGCTCCTGAAACTTTGTCCAGCTTGTCGGCAGCACCTCAGGAGGCTCCACGTAGCTTTTCCACCATTTGCACAGTGGTCGTTGACCAGGAAGCTTCTTCCAAACCACTTGGCAGTCAAATCGCAGGGAGCGAGGACACCACAGGACAACTGCCAATGCTCCGCCTCCTTTCTTGGCGCAACAACGACTCCGAACCACAGCCAACGAGCTTGACAACGTCCCAAGAACTCAAGAGAAGTTCCTAGGGCCAGTCGTGACCCTCGTGGGTCAGTCGGCGAAGTTGAACATGCAACTAAAACATGGCGCAGCCAGCCACAACTGCTAGATAGCAGGGCTACAATGTTTCTCACATCGCGAACAGTCAACACGGTCTTGACGAACTTTGGAAAATAGCACACACCATCCCCACAGCTGTGCACAGCTTGGGTAGTCCTTGGATCGGCACACGATCGCCTCGCGAGGCGCTCCTCACGGTGCGAAGATGGCCCGAAGCCTTTACACAACCAGCCATCCGTCGCTCTTTCCCTCACAGCAGCGCCCCCTGTTCCACCGAAGATAAACAACCAACCGCCACACTCTACAAATAGCCCAAGACACTTCCTCGTACTACCAAGGTAACAAGGAATATTCCTGGCTCAACTTAGATCAATTCATATCCTTATTTCATCGGGAAGGTAATACAATTGCTTGTCAATTTTCTAATTCACTTGGCATTGGTTTTCAACCAGTTCAAAAAGCCACTCACTTCCAGTCCAACATAAGTTGACTCAAAACCCATCAAATCCTATCAACTCCAACATTCCGTATAATTCACTAAGTCCGTACCTCACCTCAAGCACTACCATGAACTAATCCAACTCAATTGAATTCCAATGTTATTGAATCTGCTTGATATGCCCCTTCACATCTCTTAGACAATACAATCAAAAACGGTCAAAAACTATCAGAAGTATTGCCCAGTTCATTATTGAGCCATCCCTTAGATTAGACTTTATTAGCACTGCAAATTGCATTACATCTCATTATTATTCTTGATGGCATTCACTGGCGCGGCGCTCAATTCTCGCCGCATTCCGCCTGGGACCGGGCCGCTCTGCTCCTCAATCGCTCGCAGTCGCCCGGCAGGGAGATGCCTCCAGCATTGATCCCCCTGCGCCCGGCTCGGGAATGCCGGCCACGCGCATATTGTCGGAGCACTCGCTCATTCGTTCCTCATGGTGGGCCCCAGGTACGCGGCCCGCGGGGAGCCTTGGATGAGGCAGTGTGGTGTGTGGTCAACGAGGTGGGGTGCACCGCAGAGGGGGCATGCTTTGAGTGGGCACGGATCAGTCACGGTTACAAGGAACGGAATATAAATTACAGAGTGGTGCATGTACGCCACTTTTATAGTCCCATCAAGCCAGGAAGCTTCCATGGCTCCAAGCTGTCCCACATGGGGCTGAATAAACCCCAGCTCCTCCTCCACGTACCGGAGCCAAGGGGGAACACCTCTAGTGATCCTAGTAAATCATCTATTATAAATGGACTATAATAGTCCCCCTTTAGTATTTTATAGCAAAGGAGAGGCCTCCAAGTGCCGTGGGGGTCCAAAGCAATGACTTTCCCTTGGAGACCTTGAGGCCCAAAATTCCCAATTCCCAGAGTACCTTGAATAGTGGCACCTCAAAGTTATGCCCTCAGAATGGCATGTCCAATGCCTTCCTTGTCCTTGGACATGGAAAGTAGGACTTTGGAGGGTATTCCCTCAATGCCTCTTATTGGTTCAATTCCACCAAGGTGTATATATTAGCAAAATAGTTCCTTAGCACCAGAATGTGCTTGCCACATAAATTGGCTGGTAATGAGCTTTTGAATGAGCGAAAATGGGTCACCCCCTATGATTTCCACAATGTTCACCATACCCATCCAGTACTCATCACAAAGCTACTTAAGTACCCTTTTTTTAATCAGTTAATAATTCAAAAAATTATATGCTTTTACCCAGCGTGTACCAGCCCACTCCAATGTCACTGAATCTTCATGATTTTCTATTAAATTCACGTTTTTATAATAAAGTCATTACAATTGCAAACTCCAGAAATCTGCCAAGTCACTTCACGGCCTTATGACCCTTAGTTACTGGCGGCGCTTGACTCACTTTTCACCCCAAAACATCGTCACTCTTCCAACAGCTCCTACTGATTATTCAAATTAAATATCACCATATTTTTATACAAATAAACTCCAGTTTTGGTCACCAATATTCAACAACTATAACTTTAAGGTTTTTGCAACTTTTCTTTTTGATCCCAGCACCACCTTCAGCACTATAATCCAATTACTAAACATTCCCACTTTCTTCCAAGCAACTCCTAGTCGCTCTTATCACTAACTACAAAAAACTCAGAACTGATAATCCCATTTTAATTACTAAACTATCATAGTTGCATATTCTAGATTTTCACAGCTGAGTTTTGTTACCCACTTTGCTGAGCTTCTGCCTACTTGTTCCTTCTCTAAATATCGATTTCTATGACTTTCAATCCTCGGATGCTATTGCAACTTCAAGCTCGCCTTCCCCCGGATCCTTGGCGACTTTTGGCCAACAATAGTCTTGCCCAAGGACCTCCACCTTCTCCATGGGTTCCATCCAGTTGTCCACCTGCTCAAAAATCTCAAGCTGCCAACCTCCCTCTTGCATGGCAACTTCTTGCATTTGCTACCAGAATTCCTCTTGTACTAGCGACCCACGCTGCTTCAACTGCTTAGCAGCTTCCCCTCGGCTCTGGTTGGTTCCGTATTGTGGGCTCCTAGTAGTCGGAGTCCCAAGCCATATCGAGTAGCATGTGCCTCATGGATCCCCTCTTGATACAACACCATTAGCGGTATGGGACGCCTGCCCTCTTTAAGCCATGGACCCACCTCGCCGGGCACTTAGGTCCTACGGGGACCTAGGCAGGACCACCTGGACCTACTTCTATATCATATACTAGTATAAGGTCCAGTTCAGGATTTGTTATTGTATCTTGGACAGGGCGTCCCCCACACCAAAAGACCATTGGTAGGGCGTCCCCCACATCAGACCTATGTGTGTAACACCTCTGGTCCCATGCTATTTCCTCCCACTTTCCAGGGTGCTCTTTGGCCAGCCACTCCTTTGAGGTGTTGATTATGACATACACAATTTGCCCCCTTGAAAACACAAATTGACACAAATTACATTTTCCATCCATTGTGCACCAAGGGTACTCCATATTTCCATAGAAGTTATTATCTTGGGATGCTTCTCCCATTGCTCTCCACACACTAAAGCAATCTTTTGTTGGGCCTTTCTGGGGTCCACTCCTGCACCCACCAGAAAGTCAAGTTTTTCTTGGTACCACCATTTTGCCTTGTCCGATATCTAGCACCTCTCCACTAGAGGTGGCCCCCTCTGTCCATCCACAACAGAATTTGGTTGGCTCCATTAAAATTCCGTACAGTCAACGGAATCCATGAGAGGGCCACAGAGAGAAAAACTGTCTAACAGAAATGGGCAGGGCCATGCTAACGTCAGTATAGACAACTACAGAAATCCACACAACCTTCCAGAATGGAACCACGTATTACGGAATCCGCGCTGCCATCTACTGAGGACAGGCCCCCCGTAATAGAGGTGGCCACCCGGATTTGTTAATAGCGGACAGAGGTTAATTTCCAGTAGTTTTCCATTAATTAACAGAAAATAACGAAAAAAAACAAAAATTAACTAAAAATTAGCGGATTTTTGGATTTTTGGGGGATTTTTGGGGGTTTTTTCATACTTATAGTTTATGGAATTCGCTATTAGAGAGTATGTTTGTATTTTATTTCAACCTATGCATACTAGATTTTCAACTAGCCGCAGTTGTTGTGATTTTTTGGGGTTTTTTTTAAATTTTTTGGATTTTTTTCGTTTTTTCTGAATTTTTCTCCCTTGTTTTTAACGAAATTTAACGGACAGCTGGTCAAAATTAACGAACCGGATTTAACGGACCGGATGGCACCCTTGAGTGGCCACCTCTACCCCGTAACTGAATCGCTGACCAGACCACAGAGGTTGACAGAATTCTATCAAAGTTTACGGAGCAACACATACCTATCAAATGCACTAAACCCCAGGACAAAAATTCCAATACCGTTCCATTGAAATTCTATAAGACGGGCAATCCCAGAGGCCTGTACTTTGGCAAAGGTGATGGATAACAGCCGCAGAGCAGGTCCCGTTCCTAGACCGGACAGCCAAACGCTTGGTTGAGTGCACAACGGGTATGCATGGCGGACGTGGGGTGCGATTGCCTGGGTCTTTGATGGATTTGGTAGTGCACGCTGGCCGCCCCCATAGCACATCCATGTGCCCCTTCAAATCGTTGTTATCCATCATGCAGGCAGAATGTATGCCCAAAGCATTCCCAAGCCCAGTACATTCGATTGGCTGGCATGTGATCATCACATTGTGATGTGACACCATTGGGGTATGTGAAGTGCTACATCAGGGCCACCCGCCGCCAATTGCCCCCATACCGTCGGTACCCTCAGGTGAGTCCCCTGTGCCATGGGCACCGTGCCGGTGGTGATGGCATTGGTGGGGCGGAGGGATTGCTGTTTTGCTCGGCTGGAGTACCGGCCGCGGCTTGGCCGGGAAAGAGCCACTATTGCTGGGCTCGTGGTGTGCATGGGTGGCTGTTGCTTCTCTGAGATTGTGTCGGGGTGGGGCGGGGGGATCGCTGTTGTGCTCGGCTGGAGTACCGGCCGATGCTTGGCTGGGAAAGGGCTATTGTTTTGTGAAGGCGCTGGGTGGATGGGCGATTGGTAACGTGTTCTATTTTCTCCAATGCAGGATCCGGCTGTGAGCTTGCCGCACCAGGGGATAATGCAGGTAGGGGGGTGAACTGAGCCACTATTGCTTCTCCAAGATCATGTCAGGGTGGGGCGGGGAGAATGTTGTTCTGCTCTGCTGGAGTACCGGCCGCGGCTTGGCTGGGAAAGAGCCACTGTTGTTGGGCTCGTGATGTGCATGGCCAGTCATTGCATCTCCGAGATTGTGTCGGGTTGGGGCGGGGGGATCGCTGTTGTGCTCGGCTAGAGTACCGGCCGCTGCTTGGCCGGGAAAGGGTTGTTATTTTGTGAAGGCGCTGCGTGGATGGCCGTTTGGTAACGTGTTTTATTTTCTCCAATGCAGGCTCCGGCCATGAGCATGGCACACCAGGGGACAATGCAGGTAGGGGGGGTGAAATGGGCGACTGCTGCTTCTCCAAAATCGTGTTGGTTTGGGGCGGGGGGAATGTTGTTCTGCTCGGCTGGAGTACCGGCCGATGCTTGGCCAGGAAAAGGCTATTGTTTTGTGAAGGCGCTGGGTGGATGGGTATTTGGTAACATGTTCTATTTTCTCCAATGCAGGCTCCGGCCATGAGCATGCCACACCAGGGGATAAAGGGGATAATGCAGATAGGGAGGTGAACAGGGCGACAGCTGCTTCTCCAAGATCGTGTCGGGGTGGGGCGGGGGAATGCTGCTTTGCTCGGTTGGAGTACCGGCCGCGGCTTGGCTGGGAAAGAGCCATTGTTGCTAGGCTTGTGGTGTGCATGGGCGGTTATTGCATCTCCGAGATCGTGTTTGGTTGGAGCGGGGGGAATGCTGTTGTGCTCGGCTAGAGTACCGGTCGTGGCCTGTCCGGGAAAAAGCCATTGTTGCTGAGCTCACGGTGTGCATGGGCGGCTGTTGCTTGTCCGAGATCATGTCGGGGTAGACGTGGCCGCTCAGCTTTTTTTCTGTTATTTTACTTCTGTAATTTTTTGGAACACAAACAATCCGTCCGTCCATTTTCCGTCACTTTTCCGGGGCCGGGCTTCCACAGCCCTTCATGCCATGTCAGCTTTCAATTTTCTGGCTCTGGAGTTGTCCGTCAAGGGGGTGTTTGTAGCCAGCGGTTTCTATAAAAGCGTTTTTTTTCTGCTATCTTTCCTGGCGTTCTGTTGCTATCCGCTAGGGACTTTGAGATTCCGGTAGTGTTCCATTGGTCAGTGGCAGTTTCTGTTGAAGCCAATTTTTTCCAAGCGGATTTTTTCTCTGTGTCCAGCAACCTTTGCCTCCAAATTCGGGCCACAGCACTGATATAACGAGTTCCAATATTTCAACATGTTTAAACAACGCATGTCTACTTATTTGCAGTCCACACCATCATAAATAAATATGCATGAATAAATAACTATACATAAATGCTACCTCGGCCGGTACTCCCTGCCAGGCAGGGGATGCAACCCGCTGTTCTTCCCGGCCATCCCTTGCAAACGCTAGACTACTGTTATTAACAGGCGATCCCCTATTGCTTTTCCCCGGCCAACCCACAGCCGGTACTCCTTGCAAACGCTAGACTGCTATTATTAACACACCCTGGGCCCCACAGATATCCCCCACTGCTTTTCCCCAGCCAGGCCATGGCCGGTACTCCAGCCGAGCAGAACAACAATCCCCCCCACCCCGTCCTGACATGATCTCGGACAAGCAGCAACGGCCCATAGACACTGCAAGCCCTAGCAACAGCAGCTCTTTCCCGGCCAAGCCATGGCCAGTACTCCAGCAGAGCAAAACAGCAATTCCCCTGCCCCACCTCGACATGATCTCGGATAAGCAAGAACCACCCATGCACACCACAAGCTCAACAACAGTGGCTTTTTCCCGGCCAAGCCATGGCCGGTACTCCAGCCGAGCAGAGTAGCAATCCCCCCCTGCCCCGCCGCCTGCACACGATTCGCAGCAATAACTACTATGACAACCCGGGATGGGGTTTTTCCTGGCTAGCTATGGCCGGTACTCCAGCCGAGCAACCCCGACACGATCTTGGATAAGCGACAACGGCCCAGACGCGAGCCCTAACAACAGCAGCTCTTCCCTGGCCAAGCCATGACCGGTACTCCAGCCGAGCAGAACAGCAATTCCCCTGCCCCACCTCGACACGATCTCGGATAAGCAGCAACTACCCATGCACACTGTGAGCTTGGCAACCGCAGCTTTTTCCTAGCCAAGCCACAGCCGGTACTCCAACCGAGCAGAATAGCAATCCCCACCTGCCCTGCCCTGACACGATCTCGGACAAGTAGCAGCCGCCCATGCACACCATGAGCCCAACAACGCAGGCTTTTTCCCGGCCAAGCCGCGGCCGGTACTCCAGCCAAGTAGAACAACAAACCCCTGCCTTACCCTGACACAATCTTGGAGAAGCAACAACCGCCCATGCACACCACGAGCCCAGCAACACAGGCTTTTTCCCGGCCAATTGGCGCAGCTTGCAAGCTGCGGCCGGTACTCCAGCCAAGCAGAACAACAACCCCTTCCCCCCCCCCCCAACCACCACCCCGCCATCACCACTCACCTGAGGGTATCGATGCTATGGGGGCAATTGGCGGCAGGCGGCCCCGACGCAGCATTTCACATACCCCGTGGGCATCACATCACATGCCAACCAATCGAATGTACTGGGCTTGGGAACGCTTTGGGCGTACATTTTGCCTGCATGACGGATAACAACGATTTGAAGGGGCACATAGATGTGCCACGGGGGCGAGCAGTTTGCACTGCCGAATCCATCAAAGACCAAGGCAATTGCACCCCACGTCCGCTATGCATATGGAATTTCTGTATTGGGGTTCAATGTGTTTGAAATGTCTGTGTTGCTCCGTCAACGTTGATGGAATTCTATCGACCTCTGTGGTCCGGTCAGCAGTTTTGTTATGGGGGCCTTGTCACCCGTAGGCTGCAGCACGGATTTTGTTACACGTGGTTCCATTCTGGAAGGTTGTGTGGATTTCTATAGCCATCTATGCTGACATCAGCATAGCCCCACCCGTTTCTGTTATACACTTTTTCTCTCTGTGGCCGGCTCACAAATTCTATTGACTGTGCGAAATTTTAATGGAGCCAACCAAATTCTGTTGTGGATAGACAGAGGGGGCCCCCTCTATGTCGGGGCGGGGCGGGGGGATTGCTGTTCTGCTTGGCTGGAGTACCGGCCATGGCCTGGCCGGGAAAAAGCCACAATTGCCGGGCTCGCGGTGTGCATGGGCAGCTGCTGCTTCTCCCATCGTGTCCCTATTGGTGCCATTTGTCTCTTTTGGTGCATGAACATCTTGCTGGGTGTATACTTTATTGTGTGTGGCAGGCGCAAGCAGTCTGATTAATGCTACAGAAGGCGCCAAGGCCAGTACCTCCAAGGGCGGCACCCCGGCAACCTCCACAGGGAAGAGAAAACATAAGCTGACCTTGGATTCCAAGGCTTGAAAGCTGCTACATATTGTGTTGTTGTCTGCAGTTTGGTGTTGTGTGCACTGGAACAGGAGTTAACAGTGGACGATGCACTTTCCTAAATGTCTGTCATGCATATGTTATTTTGCTGCATGGGCCCCATGCGATGGGGCTTTGTTTTTCTCGTATTCCTATGGTGCTGGCAGTTTGTTGGTCTATGTGGCCTTAGTACCGGCCGTCCTTTGGCCGGGAAGGGCAGAGTACCGGCTGCCCATTGGCCGGGAAACGTTGTGCTATCATGTCCAATATTTGCCTCTCCCAGTGCACTGCACCGGGCCCCATGCGATGGGGCTTTGTTTTTCTTGTATTCCTGCAGTGCTGGCAGTTTGTTGGTCTATGTGGCCTTAGTACCGGCCGCCTTTTGGCCGGGAAAGGCAGAGTACCAGCCGCCCATTGGCTGGGAAACGCTGCGCTACTATATATCCAACAATTGCATTTGCTGGTGTAGGTGGCATTCGTCGAGGCCAGTGGAGGTCTGATGGCACAAAGCGGTGCACGAGGAAACACCGGGCAGGGGTCCGTGTTAGGCTCAGAAACTTGAGAGATAGGGTCTCAGCTAATGAAAGGATGGAGTTGGGGTTCCTTGGGATACCACCTTTGATATATGCTATGATCGGGGATAGGTTGAATGTAAGGGACAGGGCACACTTTGCCCTGGCCTGTAGGTCCATTTTTATTTTGTTAGGGGGGATGGAGGTGGCGCGTGCGAGGTCTGGCGAATGGCGCCAGGTCCTCCTCGATATAGAGAGGAGGAGAGAGGAGGAGAGTGGAACATGTGCATGAGCAGAGGGCGGCAGCACGGGCGGCACGGATGCAACATAGGCAGCAAGAGCGGATGCGCCTTGCGTCGGCAGTGTTGGACATCCGAATAACTGGCCTGCACGGGGAGCGCAAACAGGGGGGTTGGGTACAAGACGGTAGCAAGGACTCATAATATATACCAGTGTAAGTTAAGAAGACTAGAGAACCGATTAGGTGAGGCAGGTTTTTTCCTTGACGATGATTGGCAATATAGAATACTAGACCACGATGAGTGGAGTGCTTCAACTTACAGTTCTGGCAGTGATGAAGAGGATGAGGGGGGCCAGGAGTGACTCGGATTTTGGGGTACCGGCCGATTGGACGGGACAGAAGTTCGGTTTGTCGCTAGGCCTAAGGGATATTTTTGTTGACATTTTCAATGTAAATAACTGCAATGTTTTCAGCATGTTGTACTGTGTTGGTTCAACCACTGCGCTTACGTTTCAGGTCACGACCCCATGCTAAAACCTTCTCAATCAACTCCTGAAAGTATCGACTTGTTCAACTACACGGGGATGGCACTGGTGATGTCTGACACAATGCCGGAGTCGATTGTGAAGACCAGAGGCGAGCGATTGGAGGCCCGCAAGAGACAAGCTGCCCAGCAGTAGTCCATACACAGCACTTTCAAGAAGAAGAGACGCAGTGCGCCAGGGCCGTGAACGTTGGAAAGGCGGGCGAGGATGATGTTATCAAAGTCGATAGCCCATCGACCCCCATCGATGATGGGGATGGCACCCACGGGAAGAAGAAGAAGAAGAAGAGGGCGAGAAAAGGGGATCCCAACCATTACGATTGGGCGCTCCCGGGTTTTGATGTGACGTGCAAGCGCGACGAGGAGGGAAACCTGACATCCATCTCTGTCAGGTGTATTTTATATGTGTGACACGGAAAAAGGCTACCCAAGCCTATGTATGTGCTCAAGAAAGATTGGAGGAGTGCAGCATGGAGTGGGCCCTTGGGCCACCTCAAGAACATGCACAAGGTGTCCAACACACGGGACTTGGAGGATGCGTTGGCTAGACTATGGTCTGGCAGCCAAATGATACTGGACGCACATGCTAGACCGACGTTTGAAGCATGGAGTCCCAGGAGTAAGGAGTGGCATGCGGCGTGCACCGCCCTGGGCCAGTTGACTTGCTCGATGAACCTTGCTTACCAGTTTGGTCAACGCATGGCGTTTTGCCGATTTATGAGGAGGTTCGTGCCACGCTGGCCACGGATATCCAGACAAGTTATTACGCGAAATATTACAGACCAAGCCGAGTCAATAAAGTTGAGCATCAAGCAAGAGATTAGGGAGGTGACGAAGACCACCTATGTGGCTATGACATGCGACGTGTGGACCTCCCGTGCAAACGAAGCTTACCTCACAACTACGTTACATTGGTTGGACGAGTTATAGAACTAAAGTTGCATATTTTAGATGAGGCCACATCTTGATGTGTGTATGGGTGTGGATGTGGGTGGGGGTGTGGGTATGGGTTATTATTATATTATTAATATTACTTGTTGCATGGGCACCCAGGGCACAGGACACGGCGTATGATGCCGTGATGATGTGTCGTGTGTACTCATGCGGCTGAGTACTGGCGGCAATCGCTGCTGGGAAGGGCCTGCACTTCTGATGAATTACACACCATAATGATGTGTCCTGTGTGTGTGGCACACACTGTGTGCTCCTTGCGGCCGAGTACTGGCAGCGATCGCCGCCGGGAAGGGCCTGCACTTATGATTTGTAGTACGCCGTGATGATGTGTCCTGTGTGTGTGTTGCCTACGGCTGAGTACTGGCGGCGATCGCCACTGGGAAGGGCCTGCACTTATGATTTATAGTACACCGTGATGATGTGTCCTGTGTGTGTGCTGCCTGCGGCCGAGTACTGGCAGCGATCGCCACCGGGAAGGGTCTGCACTTATGATTTATAGTATGCCACGATGATGTGTCCTATGTGTGTGCTGCCTGTGGCCGAGTACCGGCAACGATCGCCGCCGAGAAGGGCCTGAGCTAAGTATTAATAATTTGCCAAATGAGTCAATTGAAAAATGGAAAATAGCTCAATGGCATGTTGGGCGGCACTTTGTCAAGGCATATCCAGCTTTCCTGGGTGCCACGACCACGCGTCCATTTGCGACAAGCTTCTCCACACCCAACTAGATCTTGGCCTACCACCAAAGGTGGCAGTTGTACATAAGACACAAGAGGATGAGATGAGAAGAAACCTCCTTGCAGCGTTCCGCAACGAACTTGATCACGAGCGCCCCGCCATCACGACCGACAGGGATAGGGCCATGATTAACGGGGCCCAAGACAAAGTTCTTTTCGATTGGCACCCATGTGTGTGCCACGTGTTGAACACGGCTATCCAATATGCGTTGGCGGAGGTGGAGTCTGTAACTGCTCCAGTACAGGCATTCTCTGTGCATGTGCGGAGGTCCCCATTGGTCCAGACAGAATTGGAGAGGTTGCAACGTGTGTTTTTGCAGCAGAATTTTGGTGATCATGGTGCGTCCGACCCCGACGCTATAAGTGTTTTATGCTCTGATGAGGAATTGGGGAACGATGCCGTGAACGATGAGGATGACCCGAGGTACCTCTCTGATGAGTTGGAATGGTCAATGGATGGGACCCTGCTCCCAAGACGGGTGTTGCGTGTGAGCGGATGGTGCCCGACATGCTGGAATTTGGTGTATTTCCTTATCCGACGTGTGTTGCTACTTGAGCAATCGACTCGCAAATATATGACCTCCAAGAAAGTGGAGATCGCTGCAGAAAAAGAGAAGAAAAAAAGAGCTAAGGGGAAGCAAGGAGGACAAGAGGGAGAGGAGGAAGAGAAGGATGCCAACTATATATATGAGCGCCATGTATGGATGGGGTTGCGGCAGTTGCGGGGCGTTTTGGAACTCATCAGGGAAGTCTCCGAGCACCTTGAAGGCGATCAATATGTGACTATTTCAGATACGTTATACTTCTTGTTGAAGTTGATATACAATAAGGTGGGTATAGTGGATGATAGTATGGTGGGCAGTGATACGGGCTACGTGTTTGCGATGGCTTTCAAAAAGAAATTACTGAGCATAATTGACGATCCCATGCTGGTGTACTCGTAGGGTCTTGTTGCAGCAATGGATGGTAGGAGGTGCCATCTACAGTGGATGCGAAGAATGTGGGATAATAAAAGTGATTGGCCTACGGTCACAGAGGACTACCCGTCGTTCAAGAGTTTCATTGACATGCTCATGTTGGAAGTTTCCAAACTGGTGAGTGGCACACGTAATGCAATATATTTGTAGTAACGGAGTATGCCTATGTTGATGATGAAAACGTGATGGTGTACAAGTTGCACTTCGGGGTACCGACCACTAGGCCGGGACAGAAGTTTGCTTGGTTGCATGTCGAAATGCAAGTATTTTGTTGATTTGCAGCTCAAGCAGCTCAGGGTACCGGCCTTAAAACCAGTATAGAAATTGTCTTGTTTTCATGTCCAAATGCATGCATGTGTTGGATTTGCAGTTGGACGCCCATGTGAATGGCCCCACTGCGATTCTGGATAATGCGGCTCCACTTTTTGATGGTGACAACGCACCCGATGTCAGTCCCAAACATGTGAGTTGGTTGGACGAGGCCACTGACCCAAGGGACAGGGGGGAGTTGAGCCCAACAATAAGGACTTTATCCAGGAAGCATAATCCCAATCTGCCGACATTCCCCGACAACATTGGGATAGCCGTTGCAGAGTGGTTTGAGTACACTTGGCGACCAACAGAGCTATAGGAATGCTAGCCGGCAGAAGACTGGTGGCGCAACAACGAGTCAAGGTTTCCTCTGATTGCAAAATTGGCGCGGAGGGTGCTGGCCACGCAAGTGAGCTGGCGCGTCCCTGACTGTCTGCTTGCATATTTGTTTGTCCATCTTCATTGTTGCTGAACACATTGGCCCAGTCCAGTTTGGGGACGTTGTATTGGGGTTGACGCCATGCTGTTTTCATGTGCAGGCATCCTCCGCATTATCAGAGCGGAGTTTTTCAAAAGCCGGCTTAGTGGTCACCGCGAAAAGGATGGCCATGACCCTTGCTAATGTCGATAGGTGAGGTGGCGCATCCCTAGCTGTCCACTTGCATATCTATATGTCCATTTTTGTTCTTGTTGAACCCATTGGTGAGGTCTAGAGCAGGGATGAAGGTCTGCTTTTTTTGTGTGTGTGCAGGGGGTCATTGGTGGGATGGTACATGCAGCGCCAAGGATGGGAAGACCGCCACGAAAGCAAAAAGAAGCACAGAAAGAGCATGGCAGCACGCACCAAGATACGGAGGCATCTAACTGAGCGCAGGAAGTCAAAGACATTATCGAGGACCAGATCAAAGTCCAAGGATAAGATGACGAACCATGACGAATTTGTTTATAGTTGCTGCAAGTGAACATGTGCATTTGGCAAAGCATTAATAGCTATTCATTACCGCAGCGAGTACCGACCATGGGTTGGCTAGGAAAATGCAACGGGGGATTGCCGTGTAGCCCAGGGTGTGTTTATATATGTAGTCTAGCGTTTGCAAGGGATGGCCGGGAAAGAACAACAGGTTGCATCCCCATTCTGGCAAGGAGTACCGGCCGTGGGTTGGCCGGGAAGACGCAGTGGGGGATTGCCTTTGGGCCCATGGTGTGTTTATGTACGTAGTCTAGTGTTTGCAAGGGATGGCCAGGAGAGAACAGCGGGTTGCGTCCCCGGTCTGGCAAGGAGTACCGGCCGAGGCAGCATTTATGATGGCATGGACTGCAAATACGTAGACATACGGTGTTTACACATGTATTAATATTGCACCTCGTTATGTCACTGCTGTGGCCTGTATCTAGAGGCAAAGGTTGCTGGACAGAGGGAAAAAATCCGCTTGGCAAAAATTGCCTCCAACAGAAACCGCCACTGACCAACGGAATGCTACCGGAATCTCAAAGTCCGTGATGGATGGCAATGGAACGCCAGGAAAGGTAACGGACAAAAAAACACTTCTACAGAAACCGGTGGCTGCAAACACCCCCTTGACGGACAACTCCAGAGCCAAAAAAATGAAAGCTGATGTGGCATGAACGGCTACGGAAACCCGTCTCTGGCTAAGTAACAGAAAATCGACGGACGAATTGTTTGTGTTTTAAAAAATTATAGAAGTAAATTAACAGAAAAAAAGCTGAGCGGCCACGTCTAGTTGCATCCCCTGTCTGGCAAGAAGTACCGGCCGAGGCAGCATTTATGTATATTTATTTATTCATGCGTATCTATTTATGATGGCGTGGACTACAAATAGGTAGACATGCATTGTTTAAACATGTTGAAATATTGGAACTCGTTATATCAGTGATGTGGCCCAAATCTGGAGGCAAAGGTTGCTAGACACAAAGAAAAAATCCGCTTGGCAAAAATTGCCTCCAACATAAACCGCCGCTGACCAAGGAACACTACCAGAATCTCAAAATCCCTGACGGAAGGCAACGGAATGCCAGGAAAGGTAGCAGAAAAACCGCTTTTACAGAAACCGCTGGCTGCAAACACCCCCTTGACGGACAGCTCCAGAGCCAAAAAATTGAAAGCTGATGTGGCATGAATGGCTACGGAAACCCGGCCCTGGCAAAGTGATGGAAAATCGACGAACGGATTGCTTGTGTTCAAAAAATTCCAGAAGTAAAATAACATAAAAAAAGCTGAGCGGCCACGTCTAGTTGTTGATCCCATTCGTCTTGGACAGTAGCACTATAGCTCCTGAGATAATCTTCGACGGTGCAATTCATTACCTCAGTCTGACCATGATGGATGATCCATCTGTGGATAATAGGCTGTACTCTTAAGGTGCCGAATCCCCCATCTCTCCGACAGTTGAGAGAAGAACCCAGAAGTAAACGGTTGTCACGATCAGTCAGTAACTCTTTAGGTAACACATGATGCCTAATAACATTATACATGAGGAGATCAACGGTCTCTCTAGAGGAAACCTCTATGGTAGTCGCTGCCAATCTGACCATCTTTGTCAAGCGGTCAACAAAGACGATGACCGCATTGTTGTCAGTCCTTGTTTTTGGCAGGTCCATGATGAAGTCCGTGCTCACTGCTTCCCATGGTGAGGCTGGGATATGTAGAGGCTGCGCCAAGCCAGCTGGCTTAAGGCGACTATAATTACACCTTTGACATGTGTCGCAGGTGCGGACATATTCTATGATGTCCTTTCGCATCCTTGGTCACCAGTAATACCGTTGTACCAGGTCGATGGTTTTCGTCTGACCAAAATAGCCAGAGTACAGAGAGTCATGAGCCTGTCCACACACTTCCCTCCGTAATTTGCACCCAGGTAATACCAGTCGATCCCCACGGTGCAACAACCCACTATCATACAAGAGTGCACCCGACTCGATGTGTGGTTTCAAGTCAGTAGCGCTCTCATATGCATCCTTGAATCATGTCACCAAGGTAGACGAAGCACCATCAGTGGGTTCCATGAACTGGTGATCTGGTCCTGGTCTGCTGCTCACACTCATTGATACGGTTACTTTCGTAGACGTAGTACATGGAAACATTTAATTGATAGCAACCTAAGGGTTGAGTTGCGAGACACTCGGGTGCAAAGGACAATCAAACGAACAATTTAAATGATGTACAATTCAAGCCTTTTAATGTCATGCCCCGGGGGTCTGGTTGACTCCCCGTTTCATCCGACCTGTGCGCCCGTGGGAGCAACGAAGCTCTTTGCATCATTGGTTTCGGAGCACGGAGCGTTCGAGCGGCAAAAGCGCACCAGCCAATGATCGGAATGGCGAGTGGGGATCCTCACTAGGAGTCTGGGAATCCGGGGGACCAATCGGCTGGGCAATTGGTGCCCTATCGAGGCGGGCCGACCCCCATGGAGCTGAATGGAAATGGCGGAGGAGTGATGGCTTTGCAGCACGGCCAAGAAGATGATCGACTGGAGTAGCTATTGCTGCGGCACGTGGGGGCTGTTGCCGCTGCAGCTGCGCATAGAGCGACCCTGTTTGCGGTCGCAAATTGGAGTGAAAGAACGGGCGAGGAGCAGAATGCCGCTCTCCGTGGCATGGGGGAAGCCCTCGGCCAGCAGCTCGAGCCTGCCGCGAATCAATCGACTGCGCAACAGCTGTAGCAAGGCCGCGAGCTGCGCGCCTTGTAGGAAGGTGTGCATGGCAGAATGGCCGCGCAAGAAGGGGCCATTTTGCTGATCCGCGCCGGGCTGGAAGGTGTGAGGCAAAGAGCTAAAATGCAAGCGAATGAGCTCGGGAGATTTCAAGCTGCTGTTCGAGGAGATTAGCTTCGAGCGGAAGAGTGGATCGGCACGGAGATGGACCGTAGAATGGAGTAGATGGGGAAGAGACTCGCCGAAATGGAGGCGCACTTTTTGGAGGCCAACCAGAAGTTGGCGGATGAGGTGCAGCTGGTGGGCGCGATCGACGGCGGACAGTTTGCAAGGACTCAGGAGGACGTTTCAGAGGTACGCAAACAACTGGTGGTATTGGAATCAGAGAAAGGAGGCCACAATGCACAGTTGGAGGCGCTGGCCAATGCTAGGGGAAAGGCCTCCGAGGAGGCTTCGATTGTTAATGAAAGCTTGCGCCAAGAAGCGAGAGTGTTGGGCGACCTTGGCGCCACCGTTCATGTACAGCAAAACACGCAGGAATCAGTTTCCGAACGAGTGGAAAGCATGGCTGCGAGCCATGCTCGGGAAACGGCCTCCATGGCCAGTGAGCTCGGTGGCATCAAGCGCGCCATCAAGGCGCTGGACCGCAACATGTCCAAGGCAATGTCCACCCTCATCGTTCGGCCGGCTATATTGCCCTCGACCGTTCGGAGTCGGTCGCCACCGCCGGTGGCCTCGGGCGCGTGGGATGCAGGTGCCGCGGAGGGAGATGCTGCCCCCGTGGGGCCTGTCCGCGAAAAGGTTATGCTTTACGAGGGGTTGCGCACCCTTGGCGTAATGGGGAGCTGTGAGACAACACAAGGTGTGAGTTTTGGAGTTCCTTCGCTGCCCGTTGGTGCTGTGTCTTGGAGTGAGAATCCTGTGAACTGGAAGGTGAACCGGAATGTGGACTGGGATGCATTTCTGAACAAGCAAATTCCCAGTAGCGTGTACTTAGGGATATTGGTGCAAACTATCCCAAGTACTACGGTGCAAACCACTATGGCACTACCGGAAAAATTGGGAATTTCGAGCGGAATTGCGGCACCATTATTTCCTCCTGGTATCAGTCAGACAATAGGCCCTTTAGTACAGCCTGGTCAACTCGGTCAATCTTCCCATGGTCAGTCAGCTGGTCCGAGTCAGATATCATCACGAGTGCAACTAGAGCAGCTAGAGCTGGATTCCCTACACAGTCAGCTCACCAACCTCCTTTCTGGGGGTTAGGTGTGCTAGAGGATCCCTATAGCGGACTGGGATCATACGGATCCCTGGGTGTGGAGCTGGAGGATCAGGTGGTCACAAACCACCAAGGAGACCACCCAAAAGGTCACCCTCAGGAGGCCCGCCTGGTGGCCCGCCTGGAGATGGCGGTGATGATAGAGACAATGATCCTATGGGCAAGAGAAAGTCCTCACATGGAGGTGGGTTGCCAGATGTCAGACATAGAGCTGCCACTATCCCTGCAGACACTGGATTTGGGAGATTGAGGATTCCGATGCTAGAGAGATTTTCTGGTTATCATCAGGATGTGAATTGCACCGAGTGGGTGCTGGGTATGTGTAGATGGTTGCGCAGGAATGTTGTCGATGAATCCCGCTGGCTGTCAGTGATGTCAGCAAATCTGTCTGGAGCTGCCATATTGTGGATAAACCTGGCAGAGTTGCAAGTCTATCAGGGGACACAAGCGCCATTTGCTGATTGGCGCGAGTTCATAGAGGCGCTGCATGGCACTTTTGAGTCAGCCATGCTGGGAGAGCAGGCTAGGCGTAGACTCCATACTTTGCATCAGTACAAGTTTGTATAGGCTTACGTCAGGGAGTTCCGAAAATGGAGCTTCAGATCACCAGACATGTTTAGAGCTGAGCGTTACCACCAGTTCATCGAGGGCCTCAAGGAGCCCATGAGATCGACAGTGGCATCTTGGGTGCCAGAGGAACCTGATCAGGCGATCGCGACAGCTCTGCGTCTTTCCAGTCTTCAGCATGGGGGCTGGGAGCAGTCTCAGGGGCAGAGCCAGGGCAAAGGTCAGGGCCAACAGTCTGGTGGACGTGGACGAGGCAGAGGACATGGCCAGTAGCAGCAGCAGTAGCAGGTTCAGGCAGTCAGACAATCCAAGCAATAGCAGCATCAGTCTTAGCCTCATTCAGATTCAGTTGCAGCAGTTCAGCAGGGTGGTAGAGGCAGAGGCAGGGGTCGTGGACAGCAGAGTGGTGGTGGCAGCCGTGGTGATGGCGGTCGAGGGCGTGGTGTGTGTCGGCTCTGCAAGAGTCCGGGGCACTACGTCAGTGTTTGCCCATGGCTGGAGGAGGCTGCCAAGTAGTTAAACTAGCCACGGGGCAGCATGCACCGCCCACGCTACCCCGGTGAGAGCAGGGTGATCCGGCCAAGAGAAAGAGCCACTGGACGCTGGAGATTTCTGGGCGGAAGTTTGTGAAGGTGAGCCATCCTCGGTGGAATTCTGTGTTGGTGGGACCACGTGTTGCTGTTGTGGCCTCAAAGGAGTCTCATCTGTCTGGGTGCACTGGCCCAATTGCAGTAGATGGTCAGAGTGTTGTGTCTGGTGGTGACCATGATGTAGATACCGGAAAGGAAAATGATATGAGCACTAACTTTTTCCCTGCAGTCAGTGATAGCTGTGTGGCAGGGGTCACAGCTAAGGTTGATAGTTCTGAGCAACCTATTCTTACTGGCAGCCAGAATTTCTGTGATTAGAGGCTGACCAATTCTGATACACCCAAAGCTAGGGGTGGTGATGTAGAGGGAGAAATGGTGGGATTGCGCACCCCACTTGTCTGTCCTCTTGCCAATGTTGGGTTCATGGGATACAAACTCTTAGACAGTATAAACCGGCATGCAGTTGTGGCATATGTCGATAGTGGGAGCACTGTGAACTATATTTCTGAGGTAGTTGCTCGACGGATTGGTCTTTCACCAGACGTGAAATCGGTGAAACTACAGATGGCTGACACGACCACACGTGAGACATTGGGTCATGTGTTTGGAGTGAAATTTCGCTGTGGTCAGTTCATGAGCACTTTTGATGCAGATATCTTCCCAGGATTAGCTCATGATATACTCCTTGGTTTGCCTTGGTTGATTAAGGAGAGCCCCTATATTGATTTCCGGTCAGGCAAGATTCAGGTCTTACAGGCACAGGATTATGTGGCACTACCAACGGCCAGCTGTCCAAACCAGCAGAAGACATCATCAGAGGACAACCCGTTCAGTGGCCAGAAGAACATGCTGATGGTGGTGATCAAGCTAGTCGATGATGACAGTATCCCTGTAGAGACGATCCCAGAAGATTAGGAGGGATCAGATATGAACAAGCCAAAGCGTCCTGAACTACCGGAACAGATCATTGCAGCACTTGACGAGTACAGTGAGGTCTTCGCAAAGGACCTACCAACAGGTGTTCCACCAGTGTAGAAAGGTCATCAGTTTCATATTGAGTTAGAAGACGGAGCTCAGCCAATCAGCCGACCACTCTACAAACTCAGTCCTTTGGAGCTGGAGGAGGTGAAGTGTTAGTTGAACTACTTGTTGAAGCAAGGATATGCACGTCCATCAGAGTCACCTTGGGGAGCGCCCATCATCTTTGCCCCTAAGAAAGATGGAGGATTGAGGATGTGCCTAGACTATAGGTGGCTCAACAAAGTCACCAAGAAGAACAAGTACCCATTACCGCTTCCAGAGGAGCTCATAGACAGACTAGCTGGAGCAAAGGTATTTTCGAAACTGGACCTGCGTAGTGGATACTGGCAGATGCCTATCAGGGAACAAGATGTGGAGAAGACTGCTTTTAGGTGTCGATATGGGCAGTTTGAATTTCTTGTTTGTCCATTCGGAGTGACCAACGCACCTCCACAATTTCAGGCGATGGTCAATGATATTTTCTGTGATATGATAGACAAATTTCTGATTGTATTCCTTGATGATCTCATAATTTACTCGCAGACTATGGAAGAACATCAGCAGCACTTGAGAATGGTTTTGGCTCATTTGAAGGAGCACAAGCTGTTTGCCAAAACGAGTAAAACACAAATAGCTATGAGCGGTACTGATTTCGTTGGGCATTGGATTTCTGGGGATGGTGTTTCACCTATGCCAGTCAAGATTCGTGTTATTCAACAGTGGAAAAAGCTGGAGACTGTTACAGATGTGCACAGCTTCTTGGGGATGGTTAATTTCTATCGATGCTACATACGCCGATTTGCAAAGATAGTTGGACCATTGCATGACTTGACCAGGAAGAATATTGTTTGGCATTGGGGACCCAGACAGGAGCAGGCATTTGAAGATTTGAAGAGAGCATTGACTACTGCTCAAGTTTTGATTCTTCCTGATCCCAGTCTTCCTTACGTGGTGGTGACCGATGGGAGTGATGTAGCAATTGGAGTTGTGATTATGCAGGACCAGGGCAAAGGCAACCAGCCTATAGCCTTTCTTTCACGCAGATTGCGTCCTGCAGAGACCAGGTACTCTCCATACAACAAAGAGATGCTGGGGATTTCATACGCCCTCAGACAATGGAGACACTATACGGATGTATTTGGTGTATGACTAGATTAACGACTACTATGAAGACTATGCACTTTTCGAGCTGAGATTGAGCATCATGCCAGTGATGAAGTATATGCCAGGCAAGGCCAATGTCGTGGCAGATGCACTCTCTCGCAGTTTCACAGTTCAGACTCATCCTGATTTAGTTGCCAAAGTTCAGTCTGCAGTAGTACCTTGTGTTGAAGATTCAGAACGAGAGGCATGGTTGTATTCATTGAACACAGATGCAGGTACTCGTGATGTATTGGTGAAGCTAAACATGGGACAGGTTGTGAGGGGTTACTCAGTAGATCAACATGGGATTTTGTACTAACAGGCAGCAGGGAACGAGCGCAGGATTGTGGTTCCCACCAGTCAGCAGCAACATATTCTTGAGGAGCACCATGATGTACCGACAGCTGGACACTTGGGTGTTGAGAGGACGTTGGAGATGTTGCAGCGAGTTTATTGGTGGAAGGGGATTCGTCAATCAGTGAGGGACTATATCAGAACCTGCCCGAAGTGCCAAATGTTCAAGTCAGAGAATCAAGCACCAAAAGGACGTTGGCAGGCGATTCCAGTTCCAATAGCTAAGTGGGAACAGATTACCATTGATCTTGTGATGGATTTACCTGAATCACATGGACATACAACTGTTGCAGTTTTTGTGGATAGACTCACCAAGTTTGTCATCTTTGTTCCTTGCCGGAAAGAGTTGAATACAATGGGGTACGCGAGGCTGTTTTTTGATAATATCTTCAAGATTTCAGGTCTACCTCATGCTATCACCAATGATAGGGACCCCAGATTTTTGAGTCAGTTCTGGTAGGAGCTTTTCAGGCTTCTTGGCACCAACTTGCGCATGTCCACCGCGTACCATCCGGAGACAGATGGTCAGTTCGAGGTGTCTATATGCATGCTGGAGAATTTTTTGGGGCCATACATTGAAGAGCATCCAGAGAAGTGGAGCACATACCTTCCTTTGGCAGAATTTGTAGTGAGGAATGCTATCAATGTAGCGACCGGATACAGCCCATTGTATTTAATGTATGGGCAACATGTACAGGCTTTAGTGGGACTCGTGGCTGAGAAGACAGTTGACACGAGGGTAGATTCAGTGGATGCTATGGTCAGTAGGATGCAGAAGGTGGTGTCCAGTATTGTGCAGCATTATGAGAGGGCATAGGAGAGGATGATTACAACTGCCAACAAGCATCGTTGTGATGTGCAGTTTGCGCCTGGAGATGAAGTTGTGGTGATAACAGCATTTTTGCCCTCCACAGCTTTCAAGCATATTCCAGTGAAGATCAGACATGGTTACATTGGACCTTTCAAGGTGGTGAAGGTAGTTTCCCCAATTGCATACACGCTCCAGTTACCATCCAGGTGGCGCATTCATCTGACTTTCCACGTCGAGAAGCTGAAGAAGTACGAGCACAGTGAGGCATTTCAGCACACCGTCAGTTCCCCTCCAGAGCCACTAGAGGTAGAGGGCGAGCAAGAGTTTGAGGTTGAGGCGATCATCAGACATCATGGCAGCACTTCCAGAAGACAGTACTTGGTAGCCTGGAAAGGCTATGAGCTTCATGAAGCAACCTGGGAGCCAAAGGCCAAACTCACTCATTGTTCGGACCTCGTTGCAGAGTACCTCCTCAGGCTACAACAACAAGAGGCAATCAAGAAGACCAGACAGAGTTGCCGAAAGAAGTGATGGACTGTGTGGACACATGGATAGCAGGGGTTCATTGTGAGTTGGATCGTGGTATGGGACACGGCTAGTCTGACTTATTGTGGATTTCTGTTGGGTACGCCGTATCTTCTTTCTTGCTAGTTTTCTGGGTCGTTGGTCTCGTGGCCGAGGTCAACCACACTTGGTGGGGGGGGAGAATTGATACGGTTGCTTTCGTAGACGTAGTACATGGAAACATTTAATTGATAGCAACCTAAGGGTTGAGTTGTGAGACACTCGGGTGCAAAGGACAATCA
This sequence comes from Ostreobium quekettii, assembly GCA_905146915.1. NCBI lineage: Eukaryota > Viridiplantae > Chlorophyta > Ulvophyceae > Bryopsidales > Ostreobiaceae > Ostreobium > Ostreobium quekettii. The sequence continues at coordinate 337 of CAJHUC010003124.1, read as the reverse complement.
AACGGACAATTTAAATGATGTACAATTAAAGCCTTTTAATGTCATGCCCCGGGGGTCCGGTTGACTCCCCGTTTCATCCGACCTGTGCACCCGCGGGAGCAACGAAGCTCCCTGCATCACTCATTACTCGTAAGTAATATGGTATCCCCAGTGTTCAAACAGTCCAATCCGGGAGTCAGCTAAGGGGATCTACGACGTTTGCATGCCCTGGGCGGTACTCTAGAGGTGGCCACCCGGATCCGTTAATAACGGACGAGGGTGCCGTCCGTTAAATATCCGTTAATTTAGCGGACCCCGCTCTCTCTCTTGCTGACGTGGCACGGATGGCAGCGGACGG